>CANXYC011504137.1:0-127951 GCA_948193065.1 Aleurites moluccanus | reverse complement strand
AATATATTTTCATACTTTTGATAAATTTGAAAATAAAAATATTTTTTAAAAATATTTAAAAAATATTTTTATTTTATTTTTTAAAAAATAACAAATAAAAAATAAAAATATTTTTTAAAAAATATTTTTTACTTTTTATTTTTAAATTTTTCAAAAATATGAAAATGAATATTTTATTTATATTAAAAATTTTAAGAAGAAATAATTTAATTAATAATTTAATTCCTTCTTAAATTATTTTTTAAAATAAAAAATAAAAATAAAAAATATTTTTTAAAAAATATTTTTATTTATTTTTTATTTTAAAATTTGTTAAAAATATGAAAATAAATTTTTTAACAAAAAAAAAATTTAAAACAAAAATAAAAAATGTAATTAACAAAAAATAAAAGGTAAGGGCATTTTTATCTTTTTATTATCTTTGTAGGGTTGACTAAGAATTGACTAATGGTAAAATTAGACGGAAAGGTATATTAGTATATTATAATATTCATCGGGAGAAATTAATATATTTTTAAAAAGTCAAAGAGAATTTTATGTATTGAATTATTTTATATAAGAAAATTATAATTAATCAAAAAAAAAAAAAGAAATAGAGCTTTTTTTTTTGCGTATTTGTACACAAATTATACATAAAAATTGTTGGTTTTGTTTGGCTAAATTATACACATTGTCCCTGAATTTACCTTTTAATTCATCATTATTCCTGAATTTCGATTTGTTGTACAAAAATCTTTCAATTTCTATTTGATTGCAACCGTTGTCCTTTTTAACATTTTTCGTCAATTATAAATTGATGGAATGCTGACGTGACCTTCATTTAATATTTTTAAACCTTATTTCACTGCTCTCAATGCTCTATGCTAGCAAACTCCATTAACTTATTCCACGTGCCTAACTTTTTATTTCTCTCTTTCATTTAATTTTCTTTTCTTTCACTCTCTTCTCTCCCATCTTCTTCTCTAATTGCTATGTTTAACTCTATCAATGAGCAGCAAAATTCATCATTTTTTCTTTTTTATATATCCAGTATGAATTATTTCAGTCGCTTTGTGATAAAAAACTAAAGAATAAATCAGTTTGTTTTGTGATAATCCAAATAGAAAACAAAAAAGGAAATAAAGAGAGACCGATTAGCAACTCAGTTCGGTCACGAGTCGCGAATCATGGCAATCAACTTGTCTCTGGATCTGTGAGATATTTTTGTATTTTCCTTCTTCCTCTTCTGGTTTATGCTTATCCTCCTTCTCTTCTTCTCCTCCAACGTCATTTTTATTGTTATTTTTCAAAATCGCAATTTGTTTCAGCAGTGGTTTTTTAAGAACTTTCATTTTTAAAAACGGTGTTTATTTCTACAGATTTTCCATTGATGGGTTAATAGGTTTTGGTAAAATATTAGTACGAGAGGTAAAATTTATTGGGTTTTTGGGTTCAAGAAAGGGACTCTCAAATTGTTTACAGATTTGATGTTGTGAACCCTCAAATTGATTATATCCAATGATTAAAATAAAAAAAATGGACACAAAAAATATAAAAACCCACATGGGGTTATGAAGATAGTGAAAGACTATGTTTATTTTATTTTATTTGTTTTTGTTTCGTTGGTTTGAAAATCGAATCAGATAAAGGGATGTGATTGTGGCTTGCATGTTTTGAGGGTTTCAATTTTTTTGGGGATAATTTGGAGATTATTATATTTTATGTGTTGCAGAGATTGTAGTTTTGATATTTTTTATGGTTTTAGTCTTTTACGGTATTGTCGATACTGTGGTTAGAAATTTATTAGATTTGATAATAAATGAAAATGAATTTTTTTATTGGAGTTTGTGAAAATTGAGAAGGGTTCAAAAAATCAATAGTGTTAAGTTTTTACTACTTATAATTTTTTCTGTTCATGTTGTTTCTTTTTTTTGCTAGAGGTGAGCTGAAATAGAGAAGAATAGATGATAGAGAAGAATTAAATTTTAGGCATATAGAAATGGTTACTAGAATTAATGAAGATTTAATATGAAATATTAAAATCAACAAAATTAACTTTAAAAATGATAAATAATTATTAGATCAACTTTTCGTCACTTGTATAAAGAATAACAATTACAATTAAATTAAAGTAAAAAAAAATTTATGAAATAAATTAAAATTTAAGAATAACAATGAATTAAAAAATAAATTCAGGCACAATTGATGTAATTTACCCGTTTTGTTTGGTATATTTACATACCACAGTTCAATCAAAAGACATTGAAAACAACATCCAACAAAATTCTTCCCCACACCCATCTCCTTCTTCTCCCCAACAAGGGAATGACCCTTTCTCTGTTCCTCTACCACCGGGCACAATCCTCCATCACCACCACCACAACCCCTCTCTATTCTTATCCTACGCACCCACTTTCTTATTCTGCGCTTGCTGCTTTAAAAGATAGATAGAATTGGACCATTATATCAATGACCCAGATTGGGATTGCTGGGGTGAGGAGATTGGGGTCAGTGTAATTGAGAGATGTGGGATGCTTCAGGTATTAATGAATCTGTTTTCTTTATGTTTTAGTCCGTTTGGGCACGATAAGTTTGATTCTGTTGGTGTTGGTAAAGAAGGTAAAGGCGGCTTACTTTGGTATAGAGATATTGGGAGATATGGGTCTGGAGATTTTTCAATGGCTGTTGTACAAGCTAATCAAGTACTTGAGGACCAAAGCCAGATAGAGTCTGGATCATTTGGGACTTTTGTTGGCGTCTATGATGGTCATGGTGGCCCAGAGGCTTCTCGTTATGTCTGCGATCAATTGTTCAGGAACTTTAAAGGTCCGTCATTTTTTCAAATTTGATGAATCCTCTTCATTTCTGTGTGGATTCCGCTTTCCCCTTCCTCAAATTTAGTTGGGTTCTTACGTGTTTTTGAATCAGCCACGTTTCAGTGAACTTTTGTGGGTTCATGGATTGGGAACTGTTAGTAGTGATTCTCAATCAATATGCTTTTTTTTTTTTTTGCTTTTCTCTTGGAGATTTTTGAAAGCTTCTGCTTTTGGTTAGGCTCTTTTATGATTTTAGTTGAGATTGTATCATATATTGTATTAGATTTTAAAAAGAAAAAAGCAATTTTTTTAATGAATTTCTAAAGGAAGACCATTGCATGCGTTTTTCATGGTTTGGGATCTGTTAATAGTAGCTTTCTTGCTTTTAACATCTGAAAAGAGTGCAGTTTTTGGGTTGGCCACATTTGTGATTATCTTCTTTGTGCTTGTCAATTTTTTGGGGGACTTTTGAGAATATTTCCATTTTTATTTTTTTAAGCTTTTGAAAGGTTGCTGCTTTGGTTGGGCATTTATGGGTGTCAAATATATAGTATTTCATGTGCATTAATGCTGCCATTTTTTACTTATAAGGAACAATTCTAAAATCTTATTTTGCCATTTTTTATCCATGATGCGTGAAAGAACTTGCTGCAGAAATTAGATTTTGCTTGAGGCGTCCGCAGGACATATAAAACACTGTCATGTTCGATCTTTTTGGGTATTTTTTATTGTTTTAACTTTAAAAAAGGAGCTTATGTTGGCATTCTTAGGCTTTGTGGTTATGCAGCAATATCAGCTGAGACGCAGGGTGTTGTGACAACTGATACTATTCAAAGGGCTTTTCGTGCTACAGAGGAAGGGTTTACTGCTCTTGTGTCCGAGTTATGGACTACTTATCCCCAAATTGCAACTGCTGGGTCTTGCTGTCTAGTTGGAGTGATATGTCAGCAGACCCTCATTGTGGCAAACCTTGGAGATTCTCGTGTCGTATTGGGCAAGAAAGTTGGCAATACTGGAGCAGTTGCCGCTATTCAGTTATCAACTGAGCATAACGCAAACATTGAGGACATTAGGCAGGAACTTAAGGAATTACATCCAAATGATCCCCAGATTGTTGTTCTTAAGCATGGAGTTTGGAGAGTAAAGGGGATTATTCAGGTTATTTCAAAATTCAAATACGCAATTTATCCTTCAGATTATGTCAATAGGAAGCATATTCTGTGGATGTTTTTAATATTCTCATTGTTTCTAGTATTCTCATTCATGTCTTCTATTTTTAAAATCTTAATGATTTGGTGATTCAGTTGTGAATGCTTCCGGGAACTCATTAACCATTTATTGCAGTTGTCAATGCAAAACCAATTTCACCCTTTATTGCTTCCAGCATTGAATTTATGTTTTCCCCTTTTCCCCTTCTCTAGTATAAACCACAGTACAGATATCTCCTTCTCCCATTCTCTTTATTCATTCTCTTTATTTTCTGAAAATGCATGTAATATGGGAGTGAAATATGTTATTGTAATTGCCTGCATTACATCTTAGTTTAAACCAGAATATCAACATGTAGTTCCTTCACAACTAGAGATCTTATGTAACAAACTTCATTATTGTTTTTTATGCAGGTTTCTAGATCTATAGGCGATGTATATATGAAACATGCACAGTATAACAGGGAACCAATTAATGCAAAATTCAGACTCCCTGAACCGATGAACATGCCTATCTTGAGTGCCAGTCCAACTATTTTATGTCATCCTCTCCAACCAAGTGATTCCTTCCTTATATTTGCATCTGATGGGCTTTGGGAACACTTGAGTAATGAAAAAGCTGTGGATATTGTCCAGAGTCATCCACGTGCAGTAAGATTTTATCATCTTCACTTTTTTCCTTTTCCTTTATTTTGCAATGGCTGATCTGCATTGAGATTTCATTTGTATGACATTTTAAGCTTAATATGCTATCTTCTTTTTGGAAGTTTTTATTACATTTCTACCGGATATATTTGTCAAATCGCCATAGCTTTTTAATTCATCTTTTTTACAGAGAAGATTACTCTGAAAGGTTAGTAGATGCATATTTTCTTTAACAATAAAAGTTTAAGGGTGTGTGCCTTGGTGATCCTCAGTTAAATTGATGGCCATAGGTACGAATGGAGTAGTTTGGTGGTTAGCTGTGTTTGGTATGTGGGACTGATTGGCTTGGACATGAAATTGAAGATTTCAAGAAATCATGATTAAACACACTGATATTATTTGAATTTTATATTGTACTTATGAATGTTACTTGAATTTTTTATTCAATTCTTGGTGTTTTACATTTTCAAAACAGATGGTATCCATTAGTGACTAAGATTGAAATTAACCATGATCCTAGTGTTTTACATGTATAATTGGGGGTATATGTACATTTAGATGTAGGCCATGCTAGGCCTCTGTACCATTTGCAACGTTTCTTCTGAGCTTAAAATGCTGAACTGAGTCAGCTTTTATCTGGCAGCAGTATGCAAAAGATTTATGATGCTGCTAAGATGAACTCATTGAACTTTCTCTCTGCTTCCTTTTGAAGTAAAAAGTCCCTTAAAGATAGCTTCTGAAAGTAGTTGATGTTAGTTCTGATCAAGGGGTTCACTGATGTAAAAGGCTATTAGGCCTCCTCCTAGTCCTATGCTGTGACGATTTTTCATTTCTGGTTTTCTCTTGCTTCTTCTTCCTCTTCTTTTTGTGTATTTAATTTTCAATTAACTGCTTAAAGTGAGGAATAAATTTGACTTGCCCTTGGAGTTATGTTTATAGCTAATACTCCTTGTTATCATGTCTCTTGCTTGTGCTCATGAACTTCCTCTAATGCAGGGAAGTGCCAAAAGGCTTGTCAAGGCTGCCCTCCATGAAGCAGCAAAAAAAAGGGAAATGCGATATTCAGATCTTCTTAAGATTGATAAGAAGGTTCGGCGTCACTTTCATGACGATATAACTGTTATTGTTTTATTTTTAAATCACGATCTTATATCCAGAGGCGCGGTGCAACACCCTCCACTTTCCATCCGAAGTGCTCTAGAACACTGATTATTTAACTCAATTCACATATTTCCACTTCCTTTGATTATGGCCAACACTGGGTCTGAGATGCCACTGGCAAAACATGCATCACGATGCTATATGGATATAGAGCTGCACTGACAAAGCGGTTGTACTACTTAGATACAGATACTTAGACCACTTATTCAGAGAGGTTTAGAATTTCTAAAATGTTGTCAGAGAATTCTTTTAATTGCTGCAAAGTCCATGTATACACTGATATCTACATAAATTTATCTTTCAGTTTTACTAGTTGCCTTCCATGTTTCTTTTCTGCATTTCTTTTGAATGAAATTGGTACAGGAGCGTATGAAACAGTTGCAAGCCGTGTTTGACAGTTGGGTCACAATTCTGTGTTCTAGACTTCTAGTTGAATATGGTTGACATTTGCTATGAAGATTATGATAAGTTGGCTGTTTGCTACTACTTGTTCATAGTTCCCCTTCCTCTTGTATACATTTGGAAGTTTGTCTTGATCATTCTTTGGTGATACTGAACATGGACAAGTATGAGGAGGAGTTTCAGGTGCATAGTCAAGCTAAAGTAAAACTTTTCTTTTAACCGTGCCATGAATCACAATCTTTTAGAGGTTGCTATCTAAGCCAGCAATTTGACAGGCCAAATAACATGGGGAACATTTCTACATTTTTTTTAATGAGATCTCTTATCTGCCAATTTGATAGGAGATATGGAATATGAAGTCAACTAGGCCAATTAGCTATTATTTTGAATATATTATGAAATGGGTTTATATCTGAATAAGGGAGTGTTTAGTAGAGAGCTAAATGTATAATTGGTATAAAAATTTAAAATTTTTAATTGGTCAACCAAATATTATAAATTTTCTTCGTATTGATAATCAACAATTAGGAGTAACAGCCCCAAGTAATTTAGCCTGCAACTAAATTTAAGAAACAGAATCATATTTTCGCAAATTTTAAAAATAAAAGTAGAGAATGAAAATAACTTGAAAGGAAAGGAGATCAGATGTAGCTTTCTAGGCTGCAAATGTGCATCAAAAAAGCTAGCTGCTAACAGCTTGCTCAGAGCCCAGTGCATGTTCGTCATATTCACAAATTTAGCATTTTATGTAACCTCAATTAAATTAAACATATATATAAGAAAAGATAATTGAAGGGGGTCCTCAGAAATTATGCTTGTAATTTTCATCAAATTACTATAAAATCAGGTCTCAAAGATTCCATGCCATCATTGGAGCCCCCGACTAAACAGCGAAAAAGAAAAATTGAGAGAATGTTGCAGGATCTTATTCACTGAGCCTGTTGATTACGAGGGCGAAGTGACTCAACACCTGCTTGAACATCTTAGCCTCTTGTTAGAAAAAAAAATATTTTGAATAAACCCTAAAAAACACTGAAATCCGATTAAAGGGTCCAATGAAGAGGCAACTCTTTAACTGCATCTAAACAAAAGCATTTCATTAAAAAAAAATTATATCAAATCGGATACAAAAACTTAGCAAATCAAAAGAGAAATAGGAGAGGAAAAACAAGGAAAATCAAGAATTTGTACAATAAACTACCAATGGGATGATGGGCGAGGAGCTTTATATAGTGGAATTCAGGAATTGTTAGGGTTTCTTTACCTGCTATGATGGTAACTTATCAAATTACTAAAAACTCCTCTATCCTTCCTTTATTGTATATTTGTATTATTTAGATTACCGAAACTAACGAACTGGAGTCCAATTCTGTCCCAGCTAAGCCCAATGAGTTGGCCCATAGCTCTCTGTTTAACCATGTCAGATTGTAGCCCAGAGAAGTGCTTAAACCTATAAATACGATTTTAGCCTACTCTTTCAATTTTTAATTGAATTAACAGAGTTTTCAATGCAAAGATGTTGAAATTATTTTCAGGATTACAAGAAAAAAATATATGGGAATTATGCGGCCTCTTCTCATGCATTTTCCCTGTCAAGTAGTAAAGAAGTGGACCACTAATCAAATAATTTCTTATCAAGTAGACTGCCCCTAGCAAAGTGTGAATGCT
The DNA here is from genome assembly GCA_948193065.1 of Aleurites moluccanus. Lineage (NCBI taxonomy): Eukaryota > Viridiplantae > Streptophyta > Magnoliopsida > Malpighiales > Euphorbiaceae > Aleurites > Aleurites moluccanus. The sequence goes on along the minus strand of CANXYC011504137.1, from coordinate 120,072 downwards.
CCTAAAACTCTGTTCTCCCAGTCAACATTGTACCATAAAAGAAATAAAAATACAATTTAAGTCCTCAACTTTGTTTTAATTTTCAAAAAATTACAAAACGTGTGGACTGAATTAATAAAAGTCTCATTTCACAATCAGTAGTCTTGAAATACAAGCAAGAGTTGTCATGCTACATTTTCTCTCGTCGGTTTGTACCAGAAACTTCTAAGGAGGTATCCGTAATTTTACAACACAAAACAACCAGTCATCTAAATACTAAAATACCTAACAGTCTCAATATTATTAAATATTATTTTGTCTAGCCAAATTAGTTTTTAAAATATTATTACTATATATAATAATATTATTATCAAATTCTGGCAAATTGTGAATGAAGGGTAACAAAAAAAAATTCATAAAAAATAAATTGAATGCATGCAAATTTAGGCAGAATGAAGAAATTCAATAGTAAATACGAGTTTAAAATATTATTTCAGTTAATAATCTTATTTTATCTATTAAAACAAAATTTTTTTAACATAGCAATATTATTCACATTTGATCAAATTTATTATTGTCTATATTAAATGTATAGATATACACCGAAATAAAATTTAACAGTAAGTGTATATTTCTCTAAGCAATAAATTCAATTCGATTCTCTATTTTTAATGTTCAAAAAAAAATATTAAATATATAAATTTATTTTATATACCAAATCGATAAATAATGATATATTTTAATTAATATGATTCTATTGTTTAATTTTTATCCAATAAAAATATAATTATACTTTTTTTCTATATTTTTTATCACATTCAATTTTATGTATACACTCATTATATATATGCAAGAATTTTTCAAATATATACACCTATCCAAATTTAAAGATAAAGCCATTTACCCTTTAATCGTTAAAAATAAATAAATTTTATAAATAATAATATATAATATATAATTTTTGATTTTTGATTTTTTCTTTAATTAACCGCAAATCCTCACCACATACGTAACACAATATAAGGAAAATACAACGTGGCAAAATTATACTCTCAAATCTTGTCAAACAAGTCACGTGTATCTGTTTTAGTGAACCCCTAAATTACGTTGGACCCACTTTTTTCCTCCATATTCCACACATATAAACCAACAAACGGCTTGTTTCTTTCTCACAATTCATCGTCTACGTACCATTCTAAATTCTAATCTCCAATTCCACCAACGCCAAATGTGTCCTTCTGGGAGAAGTTTAGCTTCAAACGGCAAAGCGACGTCTGCGAGACCGGATTTCAGAACAGCATTTGATGTTCTCGACGCAGACCGCGATGGGAAGATTAGCAGAGATGATTTAAGGAGCTTCTACACTGGGTTTTTAAATGGCGCCGCCGCTGACGATGATGTTATTATGTCGATGATGTCTGTAGCAGACTTTAATAAAGATGGGTTTGTGGAGTACGAGGAATTCGAGCGTGTTTTGGATGGTAAAAATATTGGAAAGAAGAAGGAAAAGAAGAGTTGTAACGGAGTTATGGAAGATGTCTTTAAGGTTATGGATAAAGATGGAGATGGCAAATTAAGCCATCAAGATTTGAAGAGTTACATGCAGTGGGCTGGATTTGATGCTAATGATGATGATATTAAGGCTATGATTAAATTGGGTAGTGGGGATGATAAAGACGGTGTATTTTTTGATGATTTGCTTAAGATTTTGTCTATTGATTTATGAATATGAACAAGTTTAATGTTTGTCATATTCTTCATTGAATAATGGATGGACGTTATTAATTAAGATCAACATTATTATGTTTCACTCAAGATGAGTGTCTCTTTCTGATGAATTTCCTGACTTATTCTCCCATTTTTTCGTGTTGTTTTTTGCTACCTTGTCTTTTGTGCTTGTCCAGAGAATATTCTGTGTTTGTGGTCTATAATAACCTTTCGTTTAATACAGCTATTATTTTGGCTACTTGAATGCACGTTTAACAGAGGCTTTTGGTTTGGCTACTTGCCTTGACCAAATCATGTGTTTTTTCGGAAACTTCTAGGGACCTTATATGTGGAAAATAAGTTTGAATGATGAAATTAAAATATTGTATCAATTTCCAGTATCACGAGTCATAACCTTATTTTTTGAACATGAAATCTCATTTGACTTAACTAGAGGTATTACAGGATGAAGCAGAAGATAAAAATACATTGACCAGTCCAAGTCCAGAAAAAAATTAATACAACAATGAAAATCAGAAAACTCGGTGTAATTAAAAAAAAGCTAAGTAATATTGCACATAATTTGCTGGATTAGACCATAGATAATCCAGAATTCCATAATTGAGCTTGCCAAGACAAGAGATTTAGATACTTTCCACTCACAAGTCGACTGATTCGAGCACAACCTGATTTGCCAAGTTAAAATCAACAATTTAAAACATTTGTTACCACATTCCCATAAAAGATGCCATGGACTACAAAATATTGAGCATACAACCAAACTGGTATGATTTACACAGATAATCAGTGCAAAACAGCTGAGTGAATACTGTAGATAGATCTTTTCAACTAGTGTAATTGTCAATTGGCAACTTCTTGTTCTGTAACACAAGCATTGTGATGCTGGAGTGGCTAGATGCCTAGACGAGATCTATTTTCCCCTGCTCAAAAGGCTTCTTTATGAACTTGTAACATACAAAGGTAAGTAAATCTCGCTCCATCTCTGTAATTTCCGTACTGCCAGAATGGAGAAATCGATCAATCAACAAACATATAAATCACGATGATTTTCCTAAAGATACCACAATAAATGAGAGAATAAAAGATTCCCCTCTAGGCAGATTGTCATCATATTACCTGTACTCGGGCTCAAAGTCAATGCTGGAAAGATATTGCTTGGCTTTGCAGATAACAAATGTGTCCAGCCGTGGTGCTGGGACTGTAGATTGCACAAATTAGAAGAGTATAAACATATAGTTTTTCGGGTGAAAAGAAATTAATTTTAAAACAATATAGCCTTGTGACATGCACCCTCATCAACAAGCTTGGAAAACTGTCCATGCCATATACCCCAAAAAAAAAAAGAGGTTTGAACAAGATCGCTAAATCAATACAAGAGAAAAGATGCATAATTCCACTGATCATATGTATCAATATGTTGCAGCTTCATTCTAGAGACAACATAGTTAAAAAGCTAATCAAATCTAAAGACCGAGGTGAAATTTAGTGCAAAAGATTTATGATGCGGCAAGACAATAGACCTTCATATTGTGGCATTGTGAGAACAAAATATCACAAGAATCCCTTGTCAAAGAAACACAATAAGGAAAAGTTTACTTATCCTCTCTCCCAAGGATTGTATATGCCCATCCACGAATGAATCTTAAGATGCCCACACCATATGCCAGCTTGAGTGATGAAAGCTTAAGGAAATAGTGCCCCAAATTGACTGGCAAGTCCACTAAACAGAATGCAGCCGCAAGGCTACAGTGCAGCTAGTTAACTTCATATGATCGACCTGACAAGCTCATTTTAAATTTTCAAGACTTGGTTCTAACTACATCAGCATCAGCATCATCATGACACAGTAACCTCATGACAGAATTACAGTAGTGGACCCAATCACAAAAAGGTGGTATGTTTGAAATCCTTCTTTTTTCATTGAAAAATAAAGGCTATAATTGCATGATTTTGTCCAAAAGAGATAGATTCACTTACAAATGATGGTAGAATCCAAATATTACTGACTGTTACCAATTCCATATCCTTATCCAAGTTAATGGACACTCGCAAAAGCACAAAGTTCTCCATAGTATTCAAATGCTCAATGAAAATGAAAATATTCCTACACATGCTTTTAACTGAAAATCCTAAACGCACCTTTCTACTTGAACATTTTGCATAATAATGCTGGAAATGTAACAACTCTGGAATCATCTGATGGGAATGGCATCATCATCATCATCACAGATTAACCTCACTTGGTGCAATTACAAAGTCTACATAGAATAGGGGATTAGAGGTAGAGTATTATGCTCAAAATACTTTCCTCTAGTAGCAGAACAAGCTTGTCTGAATATGATTGAGAAGCTCTATAGTTAGGGTACCAGAAATTTCTCGCTAATTTCAATAGTAGATCCCAATCTAAGGCAACAGGATGGTATCTAAAGCACACTAGCACTGTATCATGCAACATGCATGCATGATAGTGACAAGTGAGAGAGAAACAATACCATATGCCATTAAATATTCTATGCACAATGCACAACTAGGCCTCTTGAATAATAAATCCAGAGATGCCCATTCTGGAATTCAAACCGTAGAAATGGAAAGCCTTTATTAACTAACATAAACTCATTATATGAAGTTACCTTGCATACATGTAAATAAGTTCAAAAAGATTGAATATATTTTGGTTCAATATACAAGCAACTTCAAATTATAGGACAATAGCATTGGAACAACACAAATTGACAGAAGTTTGAAATTACCCATATCATCCTCTTCACTTGTGATGGACTGTTTCAGTACGGACTGGTAATTATCAGGCAATTTTGACAGAACAGTCTCGTCAAGATGATTTCCCAGATCATCGGTGCATCTGTAATCAAATGGTTAACTTCAAATTGGTAAGCTGAATAAGCCCAAAACACATACTACTAGCATTAATAAATGAGGTGACTGATGTCTTCACCTCCGTGCAAACATTTGTTCCTGCTTGGAAAGCCGGTTTAGATAGTCGTCAGTTTTTAAAATGTGGAACAAGTACTCCTCAATCTGCAATAAAACTTGCTTGATAAACAAATAGCTAAATGAATTTCAACTGACAAATTAATCTTATATTAGGAAAATGCCCCCGCCCTTCCCCCTTTTTTTTTTCCTTTTTTGTTTCCAATGTTTCTACAATAGCTAAATTGTAGAGGAAAGACCATGTTTTCAAATGCAATAAAAACAAGATTAATAGATTTAGCCACCACGATCTAACCAACACACTTATGAACATATAAAATTTATAGACACCTTCTGGAGGCGAACCCGGAGATACGATCTCAACAGAAACTGAGTCCTATCCAGGTCCATCTGGTAAAGTGACACAGTTAGGGGATCTTTACCGTCCGCTTCAAATATCTCAACATTTTGTTCCTGTAAAGAAAGATGCAACAAATTGACATTCCAATACTCACCTCCATTAATCAAAATTCAGTAATAAAATTAAATCTAACAAATTATGATATTAACAAGCTTAATACAAAAGGGATAATAAAACCAAATTGTGCATTGAAATTCATCCTTCTGCCATTAAAAATTTATCGATAGACGAACAGAAAACAAGGGTTTTGAGATCAAAATAGACATACAGCCAATTCAATCTGCTCTTTTATTCTCTGAACCAAAGCGGTTTCATATTGAAGTATCTCCGGCGAGGCCTTCTCGTTACGCCACGCCCGCTTCAATAGCTCAACATCGGTCGTCGAAATCAACGACTCGTAATCATCCATAAAGATGCTTGTTAACTTCTCTCTTGATCTGATTAATTCTCTCAAATTATCTGATTTTTCCTTTTCTACGGCACAGTGGCTGAAATTTGAGAGGGAAAATGGTAAAATTATAATTAGAAATAGCGCCAAAAATAGAGTATAATGAAGGTGTTGTGGACGAGACATATCACGAGTTTGTGCGTGAATCTAACACCATTGGATGATAATAGCCGCTAGAACGTGACGGCTATGATGGGTTCGATTCACACACAAACTAGAAATATGTCGCATCTCTCTCATGGTTCATGCTGTTGGATTGATTTGGTGTTGGGTTTTATAGGGAAAGAGGATGGGCCGTGTTTGTGTGTGACAGTGTGTAGATAAATAAGAATCCAATATCATAGTGGACTAAATGCGTGGAAAGTTGGATGAAGTGGGTTCCAAGTTTATATATAGTAGAAATAGGTATTTGTTAAACGAAAAGGCTTTTAAATGTGCTCGGATTCACAATGGCCATTAATTTTCAAAGTTAAAATTATATATTTTTTAAAAATTTTTTTCTTGATAAATTTATAAATATAAAATATATAATAAAACATATAGTTTGGTTAAAAAAATATTTCAATTATTAATAAAGTTTTAAATTCATGAACAAATAATAAAATAGATATCCTTTAATTATGATGTTGACCAAAAAAAATGAAATTGATATATAATAATATATATTAAACTTGATAAATTTGATATTGACCTACCACTTCAAAAATGAATCTGTGTTTTTAAATTAAAAATAACTATAATGAATTGAAGTTGATAAGTAAACGCAGTTGATTCAATCTTGCAATAATTAATCAAAGGATTATATCTGTTAATCACTTCCAATTTGAACTCATTCACAAAGGATGAATTAAACAATAAATTGCAATTTTTTTAACCCAGTCATTTAAAATATTAAATAATTTAACTTTTCATGTTCCTTAAACTCTAATTAATTACACCACAAAATCTCACATAAAATTATATGTACTGATCAAATCAAATTAAAATCGATAATTTTATAATTATTTATTTTGATTCCAATTTAAAAAATAAAGTAAATTAAAATTTTAATTTATTTTGTTATTTGAGTTTTTTTTTTTAAATCAAACAAAATCAAAATTTATATATATTTTATAACATTATATTTTGCGAAACTCAAATAAGGATGGCAATGGGACGGGGAATCCCCGTTCTCCGTGTGGACTTGTCCCGAACGGGATGAAAATTTTCCGATTTGTCTCCCTATGGAGGCAGAGATGAGAAATATTTTTCCTCCGTTATTGGGGATGGGGATTGGGGATCCCGATCCCAGTCTCCGTGGAGACCCGTTATTATACTTAATTAATTATTATATTTATTTAATTATTTTTTATATAAAAATTATATTAATTAATAACATATATATATAAGAAATAATTTGTTCAAAAAATAATTTTTATGAGATTGTTGGAGTTTATTGAAAACACTTATTAGATTAAATTTGTTTAAATATTCATACTTTAATATATGCTGAATTTTTAATATTTTATTAAAAAATATTACTGAATATTTTTAATGTATTAAAATATTTATTTTTTAATTATATTTGATTGATGTTTTACGTGTTTGAATTTATTAATATTTTGTAAATAAATTTTTTCATATTTTTAACTATTATTTATAAATTTTATAAATATAAACAAATTTAGTAATATAAAATTTAAACGGGAAATGAAAATCCCGCAAAGATGGAAACAGGGACTAAATTATCTCGATATGTGAAACGGAGACAAAAATAAAAATTTTCAGTTAAAACGAGGACGGGGATGAGGATAATTCCCCAGCTTCCGCTCCGCTCCGCCTTATCGACATCCCTAAACTCAAAGGCTGCTATTGATACTTTTTCGGAAAGGCTGAAGCACCGTGGCAGAAGAGCCATACATCTTTGGAAGCCCATATTCAATGGGCTTTAAGGTTTAAGAGCCTAAATCCCACTTCAGAATTCTTTGGGTTTTATCGGCCATGAATAAATAATATAATGTGCTATAATATTTAGTTATTGAGTTAGAATTTTAGTGTTTTGACTTCTTTCTTTTATTTTAAAAAATTTTTAATGTAAAAAATAATTATTAATTGCTTAATTATTTTATTTCAATCAATATATAGAAAAATATATATATATAGGTTGCAAGTGAAAGAGATTTCATTTTTTTTTTTACCTACACTCTATTGTCTATATTTTTTATAGAAAAAAAAAATCACAAAATTTGGTCCTAGATGCTCGAGGGATTCAATATGATATTGACACGTATGAAATGATTTTTTTATAGTATATACGAATTAAGGTAAATAATTAACGATCGAAAATAAAGCAAGGTAAAAAATTTTAATATTGATATATCATACAAATAAATTTTAGGATTTATTTAAATAAATAGACATTTAAAGTGAATATAAATTATTTATATTTGAGTTTTAAACTAAAAATTGTAAAATATCAACATATAATATTAAAATTTAAAAATTTATTTATTTTTATTTAAAAATAATTAACTAATAACATGACTCGTATATGCAATTAGTCAAAAAATTATCGATATATCTCAGTGCTACTATAACATTTAATTTAAGAATGAAAATTCACTAATTTGAGTTCTAGTTAGATTTTGAAATTAAATTTATTAAAAAAATTAATATTTTATTTTATTTATGTGTTATTAACACATTGACTTTATTTAAACAATAATTATTCACTTATTTTTTTTAATATAAGAGATCATTCAACAAATAGAGATGGAAGCATTATATGGTTTAGGTGGGTCAGTATTATCCGAATGAAAAAAATTTATGTTTATTTATAGAAAAATTTAATTTAATTCATTTAAATGTATTTTTTACACATAATTAATTATCAACACACTTAAAATTAATTAAAAATATAATTAATTTATAATTTTTTTATTTAGTCTATTGGAATATAATTTTTTAGATAAAATTAATTTTTGACCCTTTCAATATTAATTTTCTATCTTCATTTCCCTCAATATAAATTATATGTATTAAAAAAAGAGAGTAGAATCTTAAAAGATAAAGTGTTATTTATTAATTAATCCCTGAAAGTAGATATATCTATATAATATTCATGGAAATGTGTTGAATTATTTATTAATATTGTATTCTATTTTTCCCCTTATTTTCCTACAAAATTATTCATTCCATTTTCTGCAGTGACATCACCATCAATTAATGTCCCCCAGTTAAAAATACTATACTTATAATTTTTAACAATATCCTTATTATGATTTCCATATAGTTGGCATAGTTTTGTTAAATATCATTACGTAGATTTGATGTACCTGTGCCCATAATTACTCTTTATTTGAGTGTGGGGTCTGTTGATTCAATGGTTTAAAGTTAGACCTGTGTTAATATCTGCAATTTGTATATATATATATATATATATATATATATATATATATAATGAGTGTTATAAACACAATAATAATAACAAAAAATAATATAAATATTTTTTATATTATTCAGTCGCTTAATAAATTTATATTTATAATTTTTTTAAAAAATAATTCATCAAATTAATATATTATAATTTTTAAACGAGTAAAATTATGCCATCTCATACTATTAATGACACGTTACTTTAACAATAATTTCTTACTATAATTCTATCACAATTTAACTCATGAGCCAAAATTTCAACTCACTATTATCTCTCAAATTCAGCAATGGCTAACTCTCATACGACCAAAACAATAAGCATAAACTGTTTTATAGGTATGCAAAGTGTTGCTTATTAAATTTAATTAATATTTCCGTAACCAAATATATTATTTTATAATTAAGTGTATTGATTTATGAAATGGACATAATAAATCTCTACATACAGGCCCTAAAATAAATATACTTCAACTCAATTTTTAAAATGCATATTCTTCGTAGATGCCACCACAAACATGTTTTTATTCTTTATTTCATTGCTAGCTTCACCATATATTTCACCACCAACAATTGTACATCCAATCAATTTGTAAAAATTTATTCTTTCAAATTTTTTATCTTTTATAGTCATGACAACACATTGAGTGATCGCAATATTATATTGACTAACTCTCATGACTTCATTTTATATTCAATATTTATATTTTAAAAAATCCAACTTATTTAAAGAAGTTAAATTTATTTTAAATTAGAGAATATATTTCACATTACCAAGTATTTTAACATTACTATCATGCATATCAGTTTTCACATTTTTTTTCTAAAATAATTCTTAAACTTCATAATAACAACTAATATTTATGATATTACTTGTTAGAGAAATTAAAATTATAAGTGCAATTATAAGAAAAAAAAAATATAAATAATTTTTATATTTTTTAATTTTTCAATAACTAATCCACTAAATCAATATATTACATTTTTTAGACACACAAAATTACAATATATTATAGAATTATTACAAAGATACTCTATCCATATACTTTATCACATGACATTTTATTCATACACTTTATAACATGCCATTGCAACAATCATTACTATTAATTCTACCATAATTTAACTCAATTATAGGGTAAAAATCTCAATTGAACTATTGAGCAAAATTTCTAATTTAACTATTCATTTTCCAATTTAGTAATTGGTCTAACTCTTACTAACCAAAACAATGAGCAAAACTCCTTTTATAAGTATGTAAAGTCTTGACTGATCAAGTTTAATTAATTAATTTTTTTTTATGACCTAACATATTTTTTTAAGTAAGTATATTAATTTATGGGATGGACATAATATATAGTGTTTGTTAAAGACGATTAATTATTTTTTATGTTATATACCGTAGTAAACTCACTCAAAGGCAATTTTATGTGTTGGAATCATAATTTGAGTTGGAGTTCCTTACCTACAGGTTCTTATATCCATATTTTTTATAGTCTTTGGCTTGCTGCAAGAATTGTTTTGCAGATTCTAGTTCTTGGAATTTGTTTCTGCAATTTTTTCCTTGCACTTTGTGTTGTCCTTTCTTTTAAATTAACATATTGATAAAAATATATATATAGATATGTATAAGCTTATTATTACAAATATGCTAAGTAATTTGTCCAATATAAAGATATTAATACCTTTTTCACAGTCACATATAATTTTACTATTAGATTTGATGTACACAAGTTAAATCTTTTTATTATTATTATTATTATTATTATTGGTAATAAAGGAGAGAAAACTAAAAAGAATAATTCTTAGCTACGTACTCTTGGAGTAGCAATAAAGAAGAAAGACTTACATTATAGGGTAGAAAGCCCTTTGAACTTCATGCTAATTAATTAATTAATAGACGCTAGAATCTTTGGGAAGGCTAATTTATCTTATGCGGTTTGATACTCTTTTCTTTTTTTAGTTTTGAAAAATTTGATCCAACTGTAATTCAAATTCACAATATTAAAGTTTCAGAAATGACTATTACCATTGAGCTAAATCTACTTGAAGTGGTTCTAACATATCTATGTAGGACTTTTAACTTACTCAGCAACTGCTGCAACTTTCATGTGCAGCATTCTGGGCTGCTTTTCTTTCCTGTATTTAAGCTTATTGAATATTTATAATACAACAATCAGTTGCTTATCCAAAAAAAGAACATGTAAGTCAGTCAACACAATATGTACGATAAATTTTTCACATTCCAATCCCCTTGGATAAGCTCCCTAAAGCAGAATAACATTACACGCAGACACAATGCAATTCAGACGTATTACTGAACTTCACAACAAAAGCCTTTTCTTCATTATTTCATACTTTGTTTAGAGAAACTCATTTCGCCAATCAAGTTTAAGAGGTCAGTTTAATAATTTCCTCTAATGATGCGAGGGAAGTGGAGATTTTCAGGTTCGAAATCTCCTAACCAATATTATAGAGAGACATTTCACTAATTTTGTGAGAATTATTAAAAGGGTAAAACTATCCCATTGTGTAGTCTATATTAATACACCACTGCCTAAAATGAAAGAGTGTTTTAAGCTTGAATTTATCAAATATGCCATGGATTGAGAGTAGTAGAGAGCGATCATCTAACAATGCAAGTATAAGCCAATTAAATACTGACACTTGATTGGGTTGATGTGAATCAAAAATAATCTCTATCTCTCACAACCCTAAGTTTCTAACCACAGTTAATTTTGTTGTGTGTGAGCAACAGCATAAGCTAGACGGAAACAACAATAAAGATAGGCATCATCAAGAGATTGAAACTGGCATACGTGCTATAGTCAGCAAGCAACACTATTAATTTGTAGCTAGCTAGTCACTTCAACACTATAGGCACTTGTCAAATTTCTTTTCTCATTTGGTCGTTGCTACTTTGTTGGGATTGTTGGAATTCTACATTACTCTTAATTGAAAAATCTTAGTAATGAGTATCCATGAGAGTATTTATGGGATTAGACAACCCATTTAATTGAAAGATTTTTATAATGGATCACAATAAGAGACGTATTTATATAATTGATACTATATTTTAATCCAAAAATTTTAAAAATTTAATTTATGGGTTCTTCTCTTATATATGTTCCTTCTTAATTATATATATTTTAATATGGGATTCTACACAAATGAAATAAAATCCTAACACACTTAATTGTATTTATTCATTATTGTGAACAGGAAATTTTGCTGATGAGTTCCGTCATCAAAGAGCCAATCTTTCTAGTTTTCAAATGTGTAAGCTGAGTAGAATTGCACCCTTAGTGGATGGGTACAAGTATAAGCTAATCTTGTTTAGTTATGATAATTAATTCATGGCAAGGGCCAAGACGCATAGTTTTCCCACTAATGAAAGGCCTGAGGATATGCTGGATGTTTGTGAATTAATTTGCTTGGATAAGAACTCCCCATTGATATTTGAACACTTCCTAGTTTAATTTACTATCAACTTTAAACTTTAATTATAAAAAAGAGTAGGATGGAAGTAAAATCGATAAAATCGAATTAAATTAATCAAATCGAATTAAAATTAATGATTTTATAATTTATTTGATTTAATTTAATTTAAAAAATAGAGTAAATCAAAAATTTAGTTTGATTTACGGTTTAAATATTTTTTTGCCGATTTCACACCGAATATATATATATATATATATATATATATATATATATATATTTTTACCATTATTACAATAAAATATATTTGATTTTATTTTATATACAAGCACATATTTTTTTAACCTAATATTAATCTAGAATTTAAAAAAATATCTTCTATAAAAATTAACTACAAATAAATAAATAAAAATCAATTTAAAAAAAAATATAAGTTTTTGGTGTGCTAATTAATAGAATAGACAAGTTTTGGGTTTACAATATTGAATTATTTTTGAAATTTTTTTTATTACCGATATTTTATCATTGTTTTTCCTGAAATTTATAATAAAATAATAACGATTTATAAAAATAATATTTGATTTGAAACCTACAAAACAAAGGTATTTAAACTGAATTAAATCCAATTAAAACTAACTGTTTGATTATAATGGTGGTTTGATTTGATTTGAAAATTTTTCAAATAAAAAATATTGATTTAGTTTGATAACAACTTTTCAAACTGATCAAATCGAACCGATATCACCCCTAAAAAAGAGTGACGGATTCCTGGAGCAATTAATTAGGCCTTCCACCCTAAAGAGCTCTACCAAATCAAGAATATATATGAAACCCTAACTCTTCAAAACATGACCATCTATCAAAACTTCAATTTCACCCAATTAACCTTGATTTTCAATAACACAGGCCAACATTAATTGATTTGCACCTTGCTTGAAGGCATAATTATGATGGAAAAGTGTTTGGTTTTATTTTTATAAATTAACTAATATTATGTCCAGTCAATTTTGTTGTTATTTTTATTTTCAGGATATGTATTTTTATTTCTCAGTTGAGTACTTGGAGCCGCAAGGCATGAAATCAGAAATAAAGCTAAGAATAATCCTTTTCTCCCCAAAAGAGGAAGCAAACATCATTATTATGTGTTGGATAATGATTTGGTTCCACATGCATATGCAATTCCTTCCCTAGGGTTTTACTATACAAGTCAGTCACTGGCAGGACATGCAAACCACATATATATGCTGATATGCAAACACTTCTCCTTCCATTTGCTCATATTTAGTCTGCAATTTGAAACTCATCTATTCTGTTAGATATTGATGACATATTTGGATATCAATAGATTAATTAACTCTAGGCGGTTAATTAGGGTTTCTAATTGCAAATGAAATTAAACAACATTTATCTAGGCAATAGCCAGATCAATGATTTTTTTTTTTTAAAGAGGCATGAAGTGGGAGGAAGCTAGGTAGGATATACAATTCAGAAGGGAATAATGTGCCCATCCACACACCTTATATATATATCTAAAGAGATCCCACAGAGACGAAAGTATAGAATACTTTAGCATACACTTAATTAATTATCCTTCTTCATGTCGTCAATAAAAAACCATGCTGGACATATAATTAATAACACACAACAAATTAAACCATGCTAGACATACTAGTCACGGTCTTAATTCTTATTCTATATATGCAAAGTTCATAATATTATCGGCTTAGCCAGAGAGACTTGCTTCATTACATTAATACACTTCATGTACTTGATGATGTGGAACAGTACATGTGCCATTCATATGGCTTTAAACATGTAATTAACTGGTTCCCACCTTATTAAAACTTACACAGCACACACTATATTCACATAATTAAGCCATATGACAAGTCTTAAAGATTAATTACTTACTTACCCGCAGGGTCTACCGGTCTATTAGCTGTGCCATATTTGTGGTGGGTCTCAGGACCTGACACAGGTTTATAGCCAAAAACCGGGTTCTCTACATCATCTTTACTTTCAGCTGCATTGCTAGGTTCATTCTCTGAAATATTCGATTCCTTCACTTCATAAGTAACGCCTGCAGGGTTTCCCCTTTGACCAAGCGACGTCGTTTCACTCAACAGGTGGCGATTGCTCGTCACACCAGAAATTTTCGCTTCAGCTTTGAGAGTTGCCAACATCAAAAAGAAACCAACAACAGGAACTATTGCCAAGATCTTCATGCTGTTTAATTAAATTCTTTGCTTGCTAAATTTTACAACCTGTAAACAAGTAACTAATTAATTAACCAGAGTCATTAATTAATTAATAACATAATGATATAAACGCAATTCCATATACTTATATATAATTATATATATACCGGGTATGGAACTTGCTATGTATATGTATAAATAAAGGGTTCCTAGGGTTGATATATATAGCCAAATTTTTTTAACTGTTTATGAGCACTAAAGAAAAATTAAAAAAAAAAAAAAGAGTGGTGGTGGCATTCATTGTACGACCACACCATTTGGAATTTGGAAAGCTGCAATGGCCACCAAGGGAGAATATAATTATAGTTAGAATTGATAATTAAACGCATTTTCGTTTTAAATGTTCAATTTTGTAATAATTAAGTAGGGATTACATATGCTGCCATTTTATAGGGTGAAAAAAAATTATTAGGTAAATTTATTTTATAATATTATATTATAAATTAATCAATAGTGATCTGACATATCAATTATGATAATATAATAATTAACTATTTAAATTATGGATATATATTGTAATTAACAATTAATATATTAAATTATTATTAATTAGTCTAAAATATGACATGTTAAGCTAAATTTATTAAAAAAATTCTCAAAAACATGGGAAAATATGAAATTATAATTTCTCACCTGCAATAATTATTAGATCACATAATCTTTCATGATTAATTTATTAAAATTTTTGCCATGTTGACCACTAAACTATATTACATGTCCCATGGAGTAATAGTTAATAAAGTTAATAATAATATCAACAATGGCGGCCAATTCTTACGTTCATTATCCATTAACAGTATTGCATGTTAAAAGATCGTTTTAAAGACTACTTGTAATTAACTAATTATTAATTTGTGCATCTAAGAGTGGCATTAACTTGTTGAAATCACCATCTATAATATTAGTTGCAGCTGCATTTTTTTTATTTTATTTTGGTATATATTTATATAATCCATACGAATGGGTTTCCTGAAGATGCATATCATATTTTTTGGGTTTTGAAGAAGTAGTTTTTTTATTTTTTATTTAAAGTAAACTTTATATATAAGGTAAATGTTGTTTTTAATTAATTATTATTGCATTTATTTTAATAAAAAAAAATTCTAAAAGCAAAACCAAATGCAGAAAATCGAAAAATAGAGCAAATTAGCCAAATGCAAGTCAAGGTATTAGCAATATTTTTAGAATTGGATCGGTTAAAAAATCAGTAAAGACAAAAAGTTAGAGATTTAATTGAGATCAAACCAGTTAAACAAAAAAAAAATCAATATACATATATATGTATATATGATTTGACATTTATTATATATATGATGAAAATAAATATAATATAATTATGTCTAAATAAATAATTTATATAATATTATATTTTTTATAATGTCAATCAAATCATATTAAATCAAAAGTTATATATATAATAAGTTATGGATATTCACTTGCTCAAACATCTACTCACGTAGTAAGATAACATGCAATGTAGTAATGATTTTAGCATCGGATATGTTTTGGTATCGGATAAAATTAAAATGAAATTACTGAAATTCTCTTAATTTTTTTAAATTTAAAACAACGCTATTCTTGTTTGACAAAAACGATGAACGACGTTATTTTGATTAAAAATAAAAATTAAAAAAATAAAAATATGATTTATTCGAATAAAAAAATTAATCCGATTTGATCAATTTACCAGTTAACCGATTAATTTATCGATTTTTTAGAGACGGATAAATATGGCTGACTAGACTGATCTTTAGTTCGATTCTCAATTTTTTAATTCAACCAATCGATCCGGTCTAATTTTAACAATTATGGATATTAGTATTGGTATTGAAATAATGATAAGTTGAGGTTTAAAATATAAAATTGCCTAAGTTATTTAGGTTGAGTTACTCTTCTTATTATAAGTCATTTATATTTCTTATCATTAATAAATATAATAAGAATATTGAATCTACCATGATTAAAATTATTAGAATTAATCATATAGACGGTTGACTTTATAATTTATATGCTTATTAATATTTTTATATATTTTTAATATGATATTATTTTAATATTCTCATCTTAAGTGATAATTGAGAATGAACATTTATTATCACTTAAACTAAACATTTAAACACAACGATAATATCTGACTCATTGAAACTGAACATTCAGATCGAAAAATCAATAAATCAAATCATATTTGTCATGATATCATATTAAATTTTTAATTTTTATATAAACATCATTTTGACATGATATTAAGATAATTTCATAGTTATTGAAATAAAAAATATAAAAGCTTATTGGAAAAAAACTTATTAATTAGGAATGGCAATTCCCATTCCCCGCCAATGCTTAAAAAAGAGAATGGCAATAGGACCCGTAACCTTGAAAAGGAGAGAAAACTCTCTTTCCTGTAGGGTTCTTTATTTTAATTTTTTTTCTCCCTTTTTCATGGTAATATGTAATTTCCAAATTTAATTATTCTAAATTATATAATAAAAGATTAGGGCATCACACAGATTAAAAGTATATATGCATATATACTAATTTATACTTGTAGAATGGAGAAGTTATAGAAAATAATAATTAGAATTAGATGCATTAACTATAAAATTGATAAAAAAGAAATGTAATTTGTAGGCAATTGATTTGTCTAGATCAAATGTGAGTGGGCCAAAAATGGTAAGGAAGAAGACTAATGGTAAAAGCAAAAGGAATTGCCCCCCTAGCCTCTAGCCCCACCCTTCGCCATTGGTTATGACACTTTTAGAGGTAGAGCCCTCCCTACGCCACTGGCTACGGCTTTAAACAAGTAATAAAGAAAGACTTTGTTCAGACAGAGAGAAGATAATAAGGGTTTAGGATGGTTTAAATACCTGACTATAATATTTAATTATCAGTCAAAAATATTAGAGTTGATAATTAAAAAATTATTAATTATTTAAATAAATATTAATTATTAATTTGACTTCTTCAAATCAATAAAATTTAGTAACAGGTAGAGTTGTAATTATCGATTAGAGTTTTCAGTTCTAATTAATTGAAAAAAATATTTTTATTTTAAATCAAACATTCATTTATTGATTGTTTATTTTAGTTGAATTTTTAGTTTGGGCACAATGTGGGCCTAAAAATTTGTAGACTGCGCTAAATCCAGTCCAGACTTTCGAGTCTATTTGATTTCTAAGTGTTTTTTGTGACAAGAAATACTAAACATTTAGAAAAAAATAAAATAAAAGACGGGTTAAACAATGAGAATAGAAATTTGTTTGTTTGGGGCTAAATGTGGCCCTACAAATTTCTAGACTGGGCTCAGTCCATACTTTTTGAACTGTCATAGAAAGATTGATCTAAACACTAAGCAGCCAGTCGCGCCACGCGGAAGTTTTTTAACGTTATTATTATGAGTCATGCATGACCTTATTTATTACTATGAGTCATGACTATTCATAAAGCCGTTGATAACTCAAATCAAAATACTGCCGCTGATTGTAAATAGCTGCCACCTTTATATTGCTATTTTACGGGAGGAAAATTGTTCCCAATGCTACTTCTTGCCTATGCTAATAAACATATTTTCAATTTATATACTATACAAGATTAAAGTGTGAATCTTATATATATATTATCGCATTAAATAAATATATACATTCAATATATTTTTTCTTCATATAAGTTTTATAGATATTCCCTAATAATAAATTTTTTAATTATAAAATACACCATTATTAAAATATATATATATTTTAATCTTTTTATTTTATTAATTATTTTAATATCCCTTAATTTTCCTAATTTTCTTATATTTTATATTTTTTAATTAATTTTAATTTTATTTCTAATTTATTGCATTTCTGATTAAGATAATATATAGTTTAGTTAGAAAATGAAACACTTAAATTAGAATATACTAAAAAAGAAAATTAAAATATTTATTATAAGATGGAGAGAACATAAATATATTGTCACTCTAAAAGTCATTTGTTGATTTTGCAATTTGCAAATAAAATTAGACCTTAGTTGGATTAATTAAAGAAAAATTCTTATTTATACTATAAACATATCTTTATATCCAAATAATGTAGATGAAAAAATATTTGATTAATATATTGTATGTCTATTTTTTCTAGGTGAAAAGATATTTATATTTTTTTTTTACTTAATGGTTATTATTATATTGGAGAGATGTATAAAGTCAATATATGTAAAATTTATTCATAATTAGAAAGTTTTTACTAGTGAAATCACTAGTATAATTTAAGTGATTAATTGTGCATATAACAATTCAATTAATCATACTCGTCTTTAACATATATTAGATTTTTTTATTTTTATTAATCATAACGTCTAACTGCTAGAAGTTGTTGTATAGCTAGGGATACAAATAACACAAGCAGCCAAGATAGGTGTAATATTATGTAAATGGCTTTGTATCCAGCAGCAGCAAGACTCTTGCATCATATATTACATTAATAGAGTTGATGTGGAACAGTAGTACATAAGCAGCTCATCTGGCTTGAAACATGTAATCATTAAGTAGTTCCCTCTTTATCACACACACCATATTTAACATAAGCTTCATTCACTTGAAATATAATTAAGAAAAAACTTCAGTTTCTGGGTTTATTATCAGGATTGATTGGAGAATTGCAGTCGCCACTACGTTTTCTGTGGTAAGGATATCTTGGAACATAGTGATGATGAGAAGCCGTATTTGGATCCTCATTATAATAGTCATCACTAATATAATTAGTTTCTTTGTTTGAAGTGGAGTCCTTGGCTTTAACAACAGTACTAGTACTAGTCTTTTGCCCAAAATCAGTTATCGTTTCACTCAAGAGATGGCGTTTGCTCGTAACGATCAGACGATCATTCTGATCTTTTCTAATAATTTTGGCATCTGCTTCCAGAGTTGCCAATATGATAAAAAACAAACCAACAATAACTACCGCCAAGATCTTCTTCTTCTTAACTGATTACATTTAATTAACCTGCGTAAACAAACTAATTAAGTATTTAATTAACCAGAATGATCACTAGCAAAGATATTATGAACTAGAATTAAGTTGCTATAATGGGTTCCTAGGGTTGCTATATATAGGCAAATTTTTTAATTTTGGAGATATAGAGAGATTAAACTATGAGCACTGAAAAAAAGAGAGTGGCTTTGGCATTCATCGTAACATCATATCAAAAGAAAGGGTAGTGGCCACCACGGAGGAAGGTAATTATGATTAGAATTTATAATATATAGTAAATGCACTTGCATTCAAGATGTTCAATTTTGTAATAATTTACTCCATTTGACTTGAAAATTTAAATATTTAATTTCAACCGAATATATTTCAATTTAATTTATGAATTTTGCATAAATTTATATATATTATAAATTTATAATTAATATAAATATAAATTCATATATAAATAATAGTATACATAATAAATATTATAAATTTATAACTATATAAATGTAGATAAATTAATTATTCAGTTAAGAAATTTAGATATTTGATTTTAATCCAGATCTAATTCAGTTGGATTTGATTTTTGGTAAAAAAATTAATACATTCAAGTCTCATCTTAATATATTTTATACTAATTCAATTTATTCCAATTATTTTTTCAAATCTTGAAATTTTTTCTCATTATTTTTCTTATTTTCAAAGATTCAATTAAGATTTGAATTCCTGTATTATTTATCCTATATCTCTCGATATACTTATCCTATAATTATTATTTTTTTATTATCTAAAATAATATATATAAAAAAATGGGGGGAGTATTTAACAAGAGAAGATAATATAATTAAGGCTATTCATTATTTAGTTTTTTAGCAGTGGTGAAACACATGGGAAAAACTAAAATTGTTTCTCACCCATAATAATTAATTTTAGGAGATATATATATAGCATTCTTATCAAGATCATGATCTTTCATGAATATCAAATTATATGGGTGATAAATATATAACTAATGACAATTTACACAGTATTGTTCCATTAATTAATGCATAACATGATCATTTTACAAATCTTGTATATTATCAATGTGGCTATAAGAGTGGCTGGCCAGCTGAGGTAGCCAAAACCAATTATCTAAGAAGCAAGTGCACCTGTGAATAACTAGTGGACCTATTTTTTATGGTCATCAGATTTTGCAATTTTATAGTTAATCAATTTATTAATGTTATAGTTGCATCAATTAAGAATTAAAAAATAATTATTTCTAAAAAATGTTAATTATATCATATTAAATAAAAATATAATTTTTTTTTATATTGGATTTATACATCAATTAAATAAAATAAAAGTACATGAAAAAAAAATTAGTATTTTCACAGAAAAAAAGATAAAAATATTATATTGACTGACTAAAATATTTCATTACTAATTGATTGAGTATATGAGATAAGTTTTTATATCCATTATAATAAAAAAATTTCCTAAAAATATATTAGGCAAAACCTACATAAAATTTATTTTTTTAATTAAATTAATTATTTTTTTTACTCCATGTAAAAAGTAAATGGGACTAATTTTTAAGAACGGAAGAAGTAATAATAACAAAAGTAAATTACTATAACAACTGTAAAATTTATTTTAATTAACATTTAAATTTCTATTGATTCAACTTTTATTTTTTCACATTTGTTAATAAACAACACTTTAGTTATTGTAAACAAACTCAATAACTTTTGATTAAACTTTAATCCTTAACGTTTTAATTTATACAACACACTTTCACTTGAAACTATTTTAAAAGCGGACACTTGAAACTATTTTAAAAACGGACATCATAGTTTGAGTCACGTTTTTATTAAATTCTCTTTCCTTAATATTTAAAAAAAAAGTCATTCTCAAAATTTAAAAATATAATTTATTTTAATCTTTTAAAAATATTTTATACTCAGATACTTTAGTATAAAATATTTCAAATTCTCAAAATCTAACACTTTTTACTGAATTTAAATATCATAGAATAATTTAATCTTTAAAAATTTTACACTTTTCATTTAAGTTTATTTATAAACTAAAAGTGATAAAGTGATAAAGTTTAAATAGCAGGAAATAAAGTGTTAATTAAGACAAATTTTAAGGGTATTATAAAAATTTATCCTATTAATAATAATAATATTAATAATAATAGATATAATAAATATAATAAATGTTCAACTTAATGAATAAAAAATTAATAAGAGCATTTTTATTTATCCATATATTCTTCGCTCTTTCACACACACACTTATTGACAGGTCTGAGGATATATATGTTGGAATTGGATATATCTGAATTGTTTGGGCAGGGATTTCCCAAAATTCCATTCTCCAAAAGAGTTTTGAATTATCACTGGGCCAATGATCCAAATAAAACACTCCATACATTGCTAGTCTTTACATAAGGTGAATACGGTTAGCATAAAATCGAAAATTAAAAAAAAAAAAAATTCAAATCGAATTGAATAAAAAGTTTAGAAATTTGATTATTAAAGAATTGGTCCTGATATATAGAAAAATTTAAATTGTTCTGATAATTTGATATAATATAATTTGAAAATTTAAATATTCAATTTCAACTAAGTATGTTTCAATTTAATTTATGAATTCGACATAAATTTATATATGTTATAAATTCATAATTAATATAAATATAAATTCATTATATAAATAATAGTATATATAATATATATTATAAATTTATAATTATATAAATATAGATAAATTAGTTATTCAGTTAGGAAATTTGAATATTTGATTTTAATTCAAATCTAATTCAGTTCGATTTGATTTTCAGTATAAAAATGAATACATCCCGATCTCATATTAATATGTTTTATACTAATTCAATTTATTACAATTACTTTTTTAAATCTTAAATTTTTTTTTTCAAAAATTCAATTAAGGTTTAAATTCCCGCAATATTTATCTTATATCTTTCAATAAACGATGAATATTATCATATTCCCATCAAAAGTTTTATTTCACCCAACCTTCATAACACATTAATTAGCATGAATTATGAAGAGAGAGCCATTTAAACTTGCATAACATAATGTTATTGTAAAGCCATTTATAATTTTGAAAGATAAAATGAGAGACGTTTAGAAAAACATATTTTATTTTATAAGAGGGGCAATGCCTATTAACTGGGTTCTGCCTCAATACTTCATACAACACCCTATTTATAGGGATGAAAAAAGAAAAGATTACAAACTTACATAACATAAAGCTGGAAATCTGACCATACAGGAATTTAATCAGAAGCTAATATCCCATCTGTACATGTGCTATTTATATTTCTATATAGAAACATGGTTTCTAAACATGTAATAGTTAATTAACTAGTTCCTACTTTATTATTATTAGCGTCCGGCTAGACAATAATACACCATATTCACATAATTAAGTTTCATTTTACAAGCCTAATTAGTTTAATTTGGGGGTTGGGGTTCATAATTTATTCTAAAATAGTGGTGTCTCTCAGCTGTGTTATCAGGTTTAGCGCCATATGCCTGGTTCACTTCATCGTTGTCACTGCTATCAGTTTTAGTTTCATCTTTGTTTGAAATATTAGTTGATTCCTTGACTTCAGTAACACCAGCGTTTCCTCGTCGACCAAGCGATGTCGTTTCACTCAACAGATGGCGATTGCTTGTCACAACCCCCTTGTTATGATTATTTCTGATAATTTTGGCATCAGCTTGAAGAGTTGCCAGTATCAACAAGAACGCAACAACAACTACTGCCAATATCTTCATGTTCTTCACAAATTACAACCTGAAAACAAGTAATTAACGCAGAGTCATTAATTAAACATCACTAATTATATGAAGACAACTAAGCTTATATATATATATATATATATATAAATTAAGTTAGATACATGAAGAGTACCATACATACCTTTGCTCCAACTTGATATATATGTGTATGTATCTTATGTAATAATTATAAAATGGGTTCCTAGCTAGGGTTTCTATATATAGCCATTAGTGGCTAACTTCTTAACAGTTTAACGATGAGCTGGATTGTTGGACGCTTTTGGACGAAACTATATACGAGCACTAAGAAAAGGGAGTGTGGTGGCATCTGGCATGAATCATACCACCACTAGAAACAGCAGTCGCCACGAATGAAGATAATTGTTGATAATTAAACCCATCTGCTTATTAGACGTTCAATCTTGCAATAATTGAGAATGGACAGTGGTGAAAACATATAGGAAATTTTGCTTCTCACCTGACACTAGCAATAATTGTTAGATTGCTATATTTCACTTCCAAATATCAAAAGAATTACCTCAGTGAGTCTATTTTCTATTTTATTAATTTTCATTTTTGAGACTATTTAATATTACTCCCAGGCTTGTGTTTCATGCGATCGAATTGTAACAATATTTTTAGTTTTGATTTTTTTATTTAATGTGTATTTTCTCAAATATTTTAACATACATTAACTATATTATTATTATTATTATTTTATTAAATTTAAATATTTACTTTTTTTATAATTTTAAATATTGATAAAAAAAATATATGAAACAAATTTATTATATATGGATAAGTTGAAAGTCAAAATATATTAAAAATATTATATATATTTATTTGTATAGATTTTTAATCAAAACCTATAAAAAAATTATGTGAAAAAATTAATAAAATAACTTCAAATAAACTTAATTATTTAAGAAGTAACTTGATATATATATATCGAAAAGTTTTTTTAAACAACTTTTGAATTCAATTTTTATAATTTATATAAATATAGATTCAAATTTAATTATTAAACATATAACTTAAATATGAGGTACAGTTTTAAGTTATTTGAAAATAGAATTTAATTCTAATAAATATATAAATTGATTAAAAAAAAACCCCAACCAGCGAAAAAAAAATTGCAAGTACATAGTTGACCACCAAACGAATATTATATTATTACATTGAAATGTTTGGATAAAAATTAATATTTTATTAAAATATTCAATATTAAAAATAATTTAATTTTTTTTTTACCTAAATATTCTAAAAATCATAAAATTCCTTAACCGACGAAATCCTATCAAACATCCCTCATGTTAATAGTTAAAATTGATAGTAATAAAAAACAGCAATGGCGGCCATGGTACGTTAGTATCGAATTAACATTATTAATGTTATTTTTACCGAATTAAAGAATTAATATAATATAACATGATCATTTTAAATACTTTTATTATCAGTGCAGCAAAAACTGTCGCTAACTTCCCGAGATTGCTAACTCATCCAACCATTTGGGCCGTTAGTTCATAATTTGGGCTCAATTTGGGTCTCAGACTTTAGAATTCAGGCTCTATGGGAGTCAAGATCCATCTAAACAGCCAGTCAGTCCGTAGAAAGTGTTTTAATTAATTAATGTTATTATTTAATATTAATAATATGAGTTTTTTTTAGTATAAATGAAATTTTAAAAAATAGAGTTTTAAAAATATTATTTTAAAATAAATTAGGATATTTAATTTAAATTTTTTCTGTTTTAAAATTTTAAAATGATATTTTAAATTAATCTCATAAACACTTTAAAAAATCGTCTAATATTTTTTACGGCATTTAATGTCCATTTTAAATACATTCAAACACTCCTTACATTGAATTGCTTTATGCGAGTTTTTTTTTTTTTTTTTTTTAAATTTAATTTATGAGTTTAAGATCATATTTATAGCAGTTCATAATTCAATCAAACTGACTCTGTTGAACCGTAAATTAGCTTTTCCTCATTCCGAGTCTCTTTAAAAAAAAATAAATAAATAATTTATGAGTTTAAGATCATATTTATAGTAGTTCATAATTCAATCAAACGGACTCTGTTGAACCGTAAATTAGCTTTTCCTCATTCCGAGTCTCTAACATCACAGACAGTGAAAAAGTTTGAACTCTGAAAATCCTCCCGCCAAAAAGAGAGCGAAAATGAAAGACCATCATACTCCACAGAAGGAAGATCTAGCGAATCGCAGATTTAAGGAGTCTCAATTGAAGAAGCCTCAAAAGGTTTTCTTCTGAAGCCTAACCTCGAATCTCTGGTTCCTTTTACTTGCTAACTACATTGTTTTGCAGATCACTAAGAAAAGCTTGAACGGTGTTTTTACCTCTGTTTCTGAAGATGTTTCATCCGAGATCATCAAGGATTCGACAGATTTCTCTCCGAAATCGGAGATTTCTCATGCTAATAATAGCTGCGAACTGACACAAGTATGGTTCGCTCCAGTTCATTTTGTGTTTCGCTTTTACTGAAGATTTCTTGTGTATATGTTACTTCCTTTCAATTTGTTGGCATTTTATTCACTTATGATTCTGGTAACGTGATCGTAACCATAGATCGATATTTTCCAATTTTTTGTTTAATTTTCTGCAAAATGATTCAGGAACATGACATAACGTTTCAATTTCAATTTCAATTTCATTTCCTTTTTTTGGTAGAATTGATTGATGAATTATTGAAGCTATTTCGATGGTGCTGATTTTAGATTTTGCATTTAAATTTTTGTGCCTTGTTTGGTTTATGAGAAAATCATACAAAAATTTGAATGAAGTTTGATAACCGCTTTTAATTCGTTACAATCATGCTAAATTCATTGATTCTGTTTCAGAGTTCTGTTCTATCGTTCTCAGCTTCGTCGAGAAGATTTCCTCTCTCTGATCTTGCTCCAACTTCAAAGATACGCACAACATCTGACGAGCCAGAAGACTTGTCTATAGACAGTTACAGATTCTACAAACCAGACGGTTCCGTCGAGGTAGACATAGTGGCGCATTTTCTCAAACAAGCTCGAAATCAGGTCTTGAGCTCGGATAGTGCGGATCAACAGTCCAAGAAGCTTCTATATGCATTAGTTAATGTTGTTCTCGATGAGTGCTACTCTCTGCCTGAGGAGAGAGACTGGTACTTTGAACTTGTTTCTGCAAAAGGTCGCATCGTGTTTCTTTGTTTCTTGCTTTGGAGCTTTATAGTGTCTGCGATATTCTTCTTTGGTTTCGGATTGGACAACCATTACATTGGACCTTCGCCAACTTGAAGTACTGCAAAGAAGAGGTATGAATTTTTGCCCTTGCAGATTTTATATTGCTATTTTTTTGGATTAATTTGATACTCCTTTTGGTGTGGAATCAGCTAATGAGGAATTTTATAATGTAGTCAGTAGTGTGGTTTTAAGCTCTATTTTAATATTCCATCATTTGATCTGTTGATTAAGTTTAGTGAGTTATGGATTTTGCATTACAAGTATATTTGTGTTAATCGATGCTCTGTTATTGAACGCCATATGAGTTAAGCTTCCTAAACTGATTCTATCCTGCATTTCTAGAATTAGGCTCAACGATTGTGTCTATTTCCTGTAATTTTCCAAATAAGGCTTAATCTCTGTATTTGATATATCTCTGAGAATTTAAAACGAGGTTGTTGTTTAGATTAGTGAAGCAAAGATTGCTATCTGTCCTGTATTGCAGATTGTTATGCAGGTCTTATATGGCATGGATTGTAAATTTCGAGCGCCCAATTAATAGAGGCCTTTCATTGATAAAAAAAATATTTATCCTCATCGTGAATGCTTTTGTCCTGGTAAAATATAGTTAGCTACCACGTCAGCTTGCATAACTTTGGTGTTCTGTGGAGTAACCTGTCCTCCCTTACCTGTTTCTTTTGGGCCTGAACTTAAAGTTTGCTATGGTGACAAGAAGCTGGTTTTCTCTTCAGCTCTGATTCCTGGTTTGGCTGTTGCTTAGCTGCTCTTCTTTGTATGTGCCATCCTTTACCACCCTTCCCCAACTAGATGTAATGCCTGCATGGTTTGACTACCTGTATTTTTTAACAAGGTATTGTGTTTTTTATTGTGTGTGTGTGTGTGTTTTTTATAATTTTATATCGACGTTCATCTCTTTTACCCTGAATGCCCATTATATTTGACTGGATTGGGCATAATAGAGAGTCCATAGATCCCTAAAGCTAATAGTTAGCTGCAGAGTGATCTTTCTTTTGAAACAGATGCTCAAATGTAACAAAACACGACTCTGAGCATCTGGTTTTCTCTTTGGCATGGCATGACATGACATCTGACCACTGGCAGTCAGACAGCCAGGGGAGCTCGGTCATGCCAAGAGAAACTCTTTATCCAGTAAAGATTGGGTAGGGCCTGTTGAAAAACCCACGTCCACCCACCTTATTATGCCCTTTACTGATCTGATTATTCCAGTTCTCAATAATCGTCATGATTAATGTTGTTTCTTGTCCAGGAACAACTTTTTGCTCCCCAGAGGCCAAACAATAGAAGCATTTTCATATCGATTAAAGAATGGAGCATACCCAACTAGACAGCCTAATTATTTGATGAATTGGTATTTGAGTTAATAAGGGGTTTATTATCTATTCATCATAAAATTAGGTTATCCAAATGTGTATATTCATGTTATGTTTTTATTGAATATTATTAAAATTAATCACGTGGAGGAATGATTCTTCTGTAAATAGTAAATAAGAGGCTAAATTGATTGATGATAAGGAAAAAAGAAACATTTTTAAGAACTTGTGTAGTTATTGATTTGCCAATAAAGAGAGTTTTGTTTTGGTAAATTTCATAATTTGAATTTTTTTTTTTATTTAAGTTCATATTTAGAATTCCCTTATTTGAGAAAGTACATTTTTATTTAGTAGTAATCATTGTTGATTGGTAATATTCTTATAAATTTTTATGTAGGATTTATTACGAAATTCCTATACAGAATTACTAGTGCTAGACAATTGAAATTTCCATCGAAAGGTCTTAAATTAGAATTCTATAGGAGTTGGGATGGTGGGAAGCTAAGCTGCTAAGAAGGAGACAGCTAGAGACAATAAGAGCCCGCAATATTTTTCCAGTTCTTGTTAAGAGATTATAGTCATATACATAATAGTGTCCTTTCTATGTTATCCTACTCATTCTTAATTCTTTTCAGAGTTTTATTTGCTGTACCGCATGAATTGCTGCTAGGGACAAGTTGTTAGATGGATCCTTGATGTTATGCTTACCAAGAGAGGGTGGAGGGTGTTATTCAGCATGCTTTTATCTTGGTTTTTGTGTTTGAAATGCCTAGCCCTAACAGGATATCCTATGAACGTTATTATGAGTTCCTGGATGCCATGTTGGCAAAACACTATAAAGGAAATTCAACATATTGTCAATAATTTAGTTCTAGGGTCATAGTTGCCTAACCTACTGCAGTGTAGAATGAATTCTAAGGAGAAAGTTAAATGAAAATGGCAAGTAAAAGAGATCTTAGAATTTTTGAGGTGACTGCATTTTTTATGCAAGTACTAAACATTAGATGTGTGATCTATTGCTGTATTTATATGGATTCTTAAAAGTTATCCATCTACTCGGCCCTCATAGAAAGGACTGTGGGTGAGTGGGAAGACTTCCTGGTGAGCTCAAATAAGACAAAGAAGATACAATTTCAAATAACTTTTGAGTAATGCAAACTTTAATACAAGGACCTAAGGAGTCAGCGACCTTGAAGGTCAAAGTCTTCAAGTAATTTATTGTGAAGAAATCTTAGTGGTAGTTTAATTTACTCATGATGACTAGGACAAATATAAGAAGAAAAGCAGTCAAACTCAATGTGTCAAAAAATAAAACTAATATTAGAAAACCAAATGGGTGACTTGCTAGTGTAAAATTATAGTGTGTACTGTGTAGGCTTAATCTTGGATTAAGACAAAATTAAGGTCTTTCAAGTGCATAATGACAAGCCTTTAAAAGCTAATAGCTGCATTATCAACTTGATGCATCTTTATCATGATAAAAGGACAATCTAACAAAGGCCTGATAGGCTCTTTGGATGGAAGTAGTTAAAACTTCAAACAATGGATGAGAATGAACCTAAGATAAAGACATTGGGATAATTCAATAGTCTCTTTCTTTGAAAAGGGTCCTTATGAAGAGACAGTAAAGCATTTATTTGACAGTTGGATAATGATGGGTCAATTAAGAGGAACCTGAACTCACTAGTTGTTGATGGTTTTCAGAAGTAACGATGCCTTTACTTGAGGTAAATCTTTTTTTTTACTCTTGGGCGACCGTGATTTCATTCCAAGTATCCTTTTATTCATGGACCTGGCAGATGAGGTGCTTGTGTGAGTGCCTCTGTTTTTGATGGGGTGGAAATTGGGATGGAGGTGTGAGGATCGTTCAGTGTAAACCATGATTTATTTTAGTTTATTATAAATTAGATAGTGAAGCTTTTGTTGCTAGCTGTACTTAAAGGCAAAGATTTGTTGTAATCCACCAATAATTATTTTTTTAAAGTTTGTTGAATAAGAATAAAAATACTTTCTTAAGGGGGAGAGAGAGAAAGGGAGGAGCAAGTTGTACTTTAAAGCAATGGTTTATTTTGACTAAAAGGAAAATTTAAGTTATTAATGGGCTCTATGACAATTATTTGATGTGTGCTTTCCATCAACAGGCATCTTATGCTGGAGCATAGTTCAATTATGAAGCAAGGGCATTTTTGGTGCCTTGAAAAAATGGAGTGATTTTGGTTGTGATTTTATAGCATTTGGAGGCCAAGGATTCATTCTGTAAAATGATAGATGGAAAGCATGATGTCTGATTTTCTTTTACCCTGCATAATTGATATCCCAAACTCTTTTCGGATCTCAATTATAGAGATCTGGGAAAAATCCTCATTTGCTTCGTCCATTCCTTGTGAATGTTGAGATTTTTAAATGCATTGACTAATCTCTCTCCTATTTCAATGAAGTGAATGTTGATAACATTTATGAAATTTTAAAATTTATATTGTTGATAAGATACTGTTGGAATTGTTGGTTAAAATTTTGACTTTCATATTAACTTCCACAAATGCCCATGTATTTTATATTTTAGACATATTTGTTTCCACCCATACGTAGATGAATGCTCAAGTCAAAATATAATGTGGATGCGTCACTTTAATCCTTCAAAATGCTTCAATATGGCTCTTAAGATAATCTTGTGGTTAGCAAGATTTTGATAATATTTTTTCATGATAAACTTTCAGTGACGAGGGTGTAAATGTCATCACATACTGTCCAATGACATTATATTGCGCCATTCATTACCGAGTCTTGCCAACAAAATGCAAACTGTCAAGCATATTATGAACATAATGTGCTCCTATTCCACACTTATTGGAGATTTATTTTTTTTAATCATTTTATTATGGGACTGAAGTTGGTTATACATTTTCTTGTTTCTTTCAAATGTCTACATTGTGTGCTTAACCCTGGTGAATCCAGCTCACAGGTCAATAAATCTTGTCAGGGGTTAAGTAAAAGAGGTCCAGCTTTGTAGACCAGTAAGCCATAAAATGGAGTTAATGTAGAGTCAGTAAAACCAGCTGAAGTCATATTACTCCGGATTGATTCTTTATGTACATTAACGCCCTTCATTCTTCTTTAAGCCGTGATGCATTCGAAATTCTGATATAAGTCAAATTGGGATTGAATTTGCAGCAGTATATATGTTCTTTAATCTCTATGTTACTGTTACTAATTTGTTTTTGATCCCATTCTAATTCTATTAAATATTTAACATGAAAACTGGAAGTAGTCACAACATGAGACTTCTACTGGACTAAAACTTTTGACCAACTTTGCATTAGACATTCTAGGATCTATAACCAAGGACCCTTTGCATTTTTGTGATGCTCTTGAGCCTGAATGAAAGGCCCTTTACTGTTAACTACTTAAAAACTGCCACGGTATTGATTCACTAAGATTTAAGAATTGAATTTTAATTGCTCTTTGACATCCACTTGCAATAATTTTCTTACTTTCTGATGCTGTTTATTGCTCTTTGCTCTTTATAATGCCTCTTGTTTTATTGTGTCTCGCCGGAGGGAGGCAATCTCTCTGGCATGTCATAATGCCTAGTAGTGTTTTAGATTTTCAAAAACATACTTTTGATGTTTTCTTAATCCGTTGTCCAACAATAAATAGACAGACACATGATATCACGATTTTGGTGATAATGAGGATTAGGTTCATGATTACTACAAGCACTCTTAAAAATCTCATAATGACAGTATGTTGTTTATCCTTAGAGTCAGGTTAGCATTTTGGTTTTCACTTAACTGTATTTGGGACTACCTATTGGTTCACCGAAGCCCTCTTTTGGCCATTACTAGATAAATCTACAGTGGAGCTATAAAAATTTCCACTTAATTAATTTCATCTGCATTGGTGATTAACTTTTCATTATTACTTGGTCAAAGATTAATTTCTTCAGGCTGCTTCCTAGGATGAAGAGGTTGATGATATGCATATTATCTATTATTTTGCTGAACATATTTCTGTTATTTCACATGAATGATATAATATGGTGGAAACATCATGTACTTACCTTGATTATTGCAGGTTAGCTTACCTGTAAAATCATGTTAAATCTGTCCAATAAAAAGTCTGGATGTGTAAAGAGTATCAAAGTGGGGAAACAATTCTTAGGTTGAGCAGCCAGTATCTGTCTTGATAAGTGATTAGTTGAGATAAAACAGATTGTATAGATTAAACCAAGGACCCATTGCTGGAGAGGTGGAGCAGAATTGTCCACAGCTCACAAAGTAAGCAAAATTCCAAAATCTCCTCTAACAAATGCAAATAAACAGCTGAAGTCTAAGGATAGGAAAGTGCCAGAAGAAAGACCTTCATTGCACATGCATTTCGTTTGTTTACCATTTCTTTTCAGGATCATCACCTCTATTAATCATTTCACGGAATGATAACAAAATATTATACTGGACACATACCTCCGAGTCTATTAGTGGAAGCCAGCACCACATATTCTTCCAATCATTTTTTGCCACGTCATCAACCCATACTCTTTTATTCACACCCTTGTTATTGGTTTTCGCAGCATGGTTGTCTGGATTCTGGACCCTTTGCCCTATTGCCTGCCAATATTTGGATTGATATTGTCAAATAGTCAACTCCTGTTTGGGTTTATATCACTGATTATTTATTTATTCAATTTTCAAATTTTTTGAGAAGAATGGAGCCTTTCATATTAGTTGGTGTGTATGTTTGGCATGGTCATATTATAAGCTTTTATGATGTTTTAATTGTTTATAAATTTATATATATGGGGGCTTTGCTGTTGGAAAATCAAAATATTTAATTTGTTGGGGGTCAAGGTTTGTTATATTTTATTATATGGTACTAAACACATCCAAAGCTTTAGTGTTGCTTCCTTCTTTTCAGGAGTATAAAGTATTTTTTTTCCCTTGAAAATTTGCGACATGTACTGCAGAGTAAAAAAAAAAAAAAAGGCCAAATATAACGTCAATGCTTACAACTTTCAAAGTATTTTAATTTTCACTGCAATTCAGAAAAGTGATAGAGGAGATAACAAGAAAAGAGGTTGGATTTGGATTTATAAAGATACAAGAATTGATGGTACCATTCACTGGACAGGGACAATACGAATTGAAACAATTTGGAATTTTCTAAATATCAGAAGCACACAAGGCGAACCATTTTAATTTTTTTTTTCTTATATGAATTGTTTAATTTTTTTTTTTTCTAATATTAGATAGAATCTCTTTATATTTATATATATACAACGGACACTCTGTCAATGTTTAAAGACATTTACCATACAAAATCAAGTTTATAACAATTAATCAATTATTCTAATGCTGTAATATTGTTTGTTATTTGTTTATATTTTAATCCAAAGGTTTTTGTAATCCAAGAAAGATGTAAAGTTTATAAGAAGTTAACGTCACAACAACCAAATAAAAACAAATTGGATAAATTTTGCTTTGCCTTTCCTAAACTTAAGCCTTGGAGGCAACAAAAACTTTTGCAGCACTTTATGTACTGTGGCAGGAACTTGGTGAACTAGCCATGGCAGTTGATAAAAAATGTATTCGATTGATTTTCTTTATTTTTTTTGAAAAATCACAAGGGATAATGGACGAATGCACAAGAAGAATAATTAAAAAGAAAACTTGCAATCCCATTCACTATACACTTTGATTTTTTTTTATTTTTTATTTTAAATTTTGACAATCAGATTTTATAGAATAGGACATTTTAATCTTTATAAATCATTCATTTATGTATTTATATTTATCTCAAGTAATTTTTCTTTTATCGAAATTAAATTTTGATTTTAAATGAATCCAAGATATATGAGTTCAGAAATTGTTATTTTAAGGCCTATCGATTTAAAGTATGCAGAATTTTTCAATTTTTTATCATTTTACCTTATCATTTCAAAATATATTATAATACTTTAAACTTCTAAAGTTGTTTGTAATTATACTCTTTAATTATAACTACTTCTTTGAACTTTTCTCTCTTCTTCTGACATGACATGGATTAAAAATATAAATGATATATTATTATTTAGCCTCTCTTATTTAAGTATGTTCTCTTTTATAATAAATGAATTAAATGATCCATTATATGTATTTTTATTAACAAAATACTCCTTTATTATTATTTAAAATAATTTTTAGTATTTAATGATAATGACAGATTTAATAGTAAAGTACTAAAATATTATTAATTATAAGTAAAAAAAAAAACAAATTGATTAGTATTTTTTTCCTGTTTCTCTAATTAGATCCAAAATTAATTTTGATAAATAATTAAAATAATATTTTAATTTTTTGTTTTTAGTTCAACAGAACGTAAATTTTCAAAATTTAAAAAATATTTATATATTTTAATAATATAAAAAATTTCATTTTGAGCCAAAAAATTATATATGAATTTCAAAACAATTAAAATGAAAGGTTATATATTTTTATAGTGTAGGATTTTTTTATCTA
This sequence comes from Aleurites moluccanus, assembly GCA_948193065.1. Lineage (NCBI taxonomy): Eukaryota > Viridiplantae > Streptophyta > Magnoliopsida > Malpighiales > Euphorbiaceae > Aleurites > Aleurites moluccanus. Next base: position 85,658 of record CANXYC011504137.1, on the reverse strand, counting down.
TAACAAAAGTATATTTTTACTATTTAAAATATATATAATAATATTTTTATTTATTTAAAAAAAGGTAAAAATAAAAAAAAAAATCTAATTTGATTTAAAAAAATAAAAATTGAGAGCCAATAATATATTAAATTTTATAACTAATAGTATATACAACAAAATATTTTGATTTTTTTAATCATTTAACAAAAAATTTTAATTATTTTAATCAAATTGACTGATTTTGTGTGAACTATGTTAATTATTAATTACCTTATAAGCCTGTCAACTTTAAAGCAATGTGTGCAGTAGTCTCAAGAGCAGTATGAATTTTCTATTTTATTGTTATATCTTATTTCATATTTTTTTATATGTTATATCATTTATAAAAAAAATATTAACTATTAAAATACTTTACGCTATGTTCGGTTCAATTTTAACAATGAATTTATTTTATTTGCAAATGATGGTATATTAAATAATAAATATAAAATTCATTTTAAATAAAATAAATATTGTGTTTGATATAATTCTAAAATTTATTTTAATATTTCATTTGTTTAAAAATACTTTTATAAGTATATTATTTATTTACTTATTTTCTTTTTAAAATTTTCATATTATATTAATAAAAATACAATTATTTAAAACTCAATTTAATATATTTATCAACAATATCTTTTTATATACACTATTTTTTTAAAAATAAAATATAATTTTAGTCATAAATAATTAAATTAATTAGTTAAATTCAATTAGAGCAATATCAAACATAGGTTATATTCACTCAGATCACCATTACTTTCATAGTCAATTGCTCCTGAAACTCATGAACTAAGAATAAAGAAAGCCAATCATGCAACCTCTCACTGGGGGCAAAGCAACTTAATCTAGTGAATTTCTAAAATACACGTAGTACTAGTAGAGCCGAGATATGACAATGCTGGGAGAAAACCACTAAAAGAATCACCATTACAATAATGGTCAGGAGGAACCCATCATTCAGAGGACAAAAAGCTAACCTATCAACCATTAATTAGAACACCACATTCAGGAGATATTAAATCAAGGAATAAGAAGCCATTAACTATCATAAACTATTGCTACCACGAAATACAAATCATAGCAAAACAAAAATTTCAGATACGAGTCCTGATGATACGCTAAAGAGTTTAAAGTTCAAAAATTGCCTTCCTCAACCGAATATGACATCGACAGAGCAAAACTATCCAGATGAGAAAAATGATAAAATTTCTAATAATAATAAAAAAAAATCACAAATCTATCAACAAAAACATCGATGAGGTGAAAATGAGATTCTAAATGTGACAAAAATTTCATCATTTTATAGCACCAAAGATATTAGTGACCATCTAATAAACGAAAAAATATGCCATGGATGCAAAGAAGTAAAGAAAGAACCCAAATTTTTTTAATAAATATGTACATACGGGTATTTACAAAAAAAGGAATTTGAATTTGAAATTAACGAACTAGAGTAAAATATTAAAATTAATAAAAATATTTTAATTTTAAAAAAATTTATTAATAATTATAAAATTTATTTGAAAATATCAATTATTTTAATAAGATTTAGTTTAGATATTTTCAATTCTACCGATTTAATTATTTAAAATTTTAAATGAATTTAAATTTAAAATAAATATAAAATTATAAATAAAATTTATAAAATTTATTTATTTTAAATAAAAAATTAAAAAAAATAATATGATGTGTAAAAATATATATAAAATAAAAGATAAAATATATAATGAAATAAAAAAATAGGAAGTGGCCAATGATGACCGTATTGATAGTTTAAATTATATGTGGCACAAAAATAATGCACGAGTATTTTTCTTGGTAATGAAGGCTTCAAAAAAGAACCCATACGGTTCATTTATAGCTTAAAAAAATCTGAAGAGTCTGGACCATGCATGACCGAAAGGCGCACCAAACGGTCCATACAAACTCTAAAAAGCCGAAGCCCAAGGGCTAAGTACATCAAAGAAACAAAGCAGCAGCGAACAAATATCAAAAATCAAAAGTAATAAATGTGAGTTTTAAGGAAATGACGCGTGATTTCTTTTGATTCCTTTATAAGCTCCACCACCGTTTCTGTCTCCCGTCCCCTCTCAGCACTCCCTTCTCACACACAGAGAAGCGACACTTCACCAACTCCGTTCCGTTTCTCTCTCTTTTTCTGAAAAAAAAAATTTTCATTTCTTCCGTTTCAGCTCTCTTCTCCTAAATAGATAGGTCATAGCTCTCTATCTCTCTATTTCCCAGTGGTGGATGATAATGTAAAGATTTTTATTTTATTTTATTTTTCTTTTGAAAGGTGATAATCATATTTCCTATATTGTCATTCCGAATTTTATTTTATTTTATTTTTTCTCTTGACTTGTCCTTTTTACAATTTATGTATTCAAATTTGGGATCTCAACTAACAAATTCTCTGCTTTTATTGCTAATCACTCTCTTAAATATCATTTATTATATATATTTTGAATCTGAAAATTCATTTTAACTCGTCAAAAATCTGTTTGGATGTTTAGATTTTTCATGTTTTCTGGTTGAATCTGACCTAGAATTTGCTTTCTATGTGAATCTAATTTCTCCTTTTTTGTGCAGGTAGACAAAGAAAAGAGGGATAGAGAGAATTTTGAGCGCTTCGATTCTTAAAAATTTTGCACAAAATATAGAGATTTTTTTTTTTTTGGTATCAATTATAGCTTTTTCCGTTGAATATTGGTGTTAGTATTATATTCGTATTCAAAGAGAATCGATCGATCTATACAATGATGGCGTCAACTCTGATCTCGAATCATCCTGTAACCAATTCCAACTCTGATCGATCTAAAAGGAAAAAGAAGAAGAAATTGCAAACACAATCCAAGGAGAATCAAAATCAAGGCCACGCAAAATGGAAAACTGAAGCTCAGCAACAAATCTATTCCTCTAAACTCGTTCAAGCCTTGAGTCAAGTCCGGCTCAGCACTTCTTCTCCTTCGGCTCCTCGCCAAGGCCGAGCCGTTAGGGAAGCCGCTGATAGAGCCCTTGCCGTCGCTGCTAAGGGGAGAACAAGGTGGAGCCGAGCCATATTGACTAGCCGAATCAAGCTCAAGTTCAGGAAGCAACATAAAAAGCAGAGAGTGGTGGCTACTGCCTCATCTGGAATAGGGAGCAGCCGCTCGAAGAAGCCGAGAGTTAGCGTTTTGAGGTTGAAAGGGAAGAGTTTACCGGCTGTGCAAAGGAAAGTGCGTGTTCTAGGCAGGTTGGTTCCCGGTTGCCGGAAACAACCGTTGCCGGTTATCCTAGAAGAAGCAACTGATTATATTGCTGCTCTGGAGATGCAAGTTCGAGCTATGAGCGCTCTTGCTGAACTGCTTTCTGGCTCTGGCGCCGGCGGTGGCTCTAGTTCCGTGCCAATGAGCTGATGTCAGTCACAGCTCACAGCCAGATTTCATTTTCTGGTTTTTTAATATATATATATTTTTCTTAATTTTCCACTTTCTCCCACTTTCTCTCAGTAATCTCATGTTAAATACTTGTCCTTCTCTTTCTTTCTTTTTTCTTTTTTTTTTTTTTTATCTTTTTCTCAGTAATTTTTATCTCACATTGCTTTTAAAATTTTTATTTTCTTTTCTTGGAGTCCTCCTTTAGAAGGGAATAATTGACCTGTGAAATCATTCACTCAAAATATGTGACCATATTGTGCAAACAACTGGTTTGAACTTTTTAGGAAAAAAAAACTTCGATTAATCTGTAATTGCTTTGTGTATATTAATTTGTATTTGAAATGTTTTGGGAGCCATAAATATAATGGCTATAGAGGTTTTTTTTTTTTTTTTTTATTGAATTACTTATAATATGGTGCACAGGCTTTGCTTAATTAATGGGTTTATATTAGTCTCAAACTGGTATTAGATTATGTTTTGTTTTGGTAATATTTTATTTTCTCATTCAAATCAATTTTTATTTCATATCGGAAACAATTTTTTTTTCCTTCTCTTGGGTATATGCCTTGTTGCTAATCTTGAATTTATTCCAATTTGTTATGTCATGGTTAGAATTCTGCAATATTCTTTTTAACTTTTAAATCTTAACATCAAATGTTATTCACACACATAGGACACCTGAAAAATGATAGAAAAAGACTCCCCAATTCGTATTATTTGGTGGCGTTCTATTTTGATTTGAGGCATATCCGAGTTTGGGAAGTAGTTTTGGATGATAATAGGTGGTTAGCTGAAAATCATTATCTTATCCCCTATAATATTGAGTTTTGATTTTGGGCTTGAGGAGTTAGTGTAGCCTTTTTTTATTATCTCCCCATCTAACATGGAATAGTGAAACAATAAAAACAAAAATGGGCATCTTTTGGGTTTGGGGTGGGGGATGGAGGGGGGAGGGGATTTTTCTAGAATAATGAATATGTAGTTCCACTATCCCCTAAAATCCGCGAAAGCACCGAAAAAATAAATAATAACAAGAGAGAATTAACCCCACAAGGACACACCACAAATGTATATTTTAAACTGAAATCTTGCAAATGATTCAGTCTGGGTTTACCCAAAGAGGAACGTAGAGACTAAGGTCTCTCTTAAGGGTAGTGATAGTGAGAAGGGGGCTAAGGGTGGTACAAGTGTTTCCTGTCCCAAGTGAAGGAGAGCCATCTATCATTTTCGTTGGCAGACCTTATTGAGCCACACGAGTGCTTGTGTTTCATCACTATCATCAGCGGGGTTGGATTTGGGAGTGATAAACAGTGAGCAAGTGAATGAAGACACTTTGATGATTGAATTCCCAAGGGAAGGACCACAACCAAATATCAAAAAGAAAAAGAAAATCTCATATATAATAAATAATAAAATGGTCTTTAAAGTGATGATCATTTTGAAATTGCACATGGTTCGCATTCATTTTGTTCAGGCATACAAACAACCAAAGCACACATGCACCCATGTGCCTTATTTAAGCCTCTTTCTCACTTTTCTTCTTCAGTGCATGCCCAGAGACAGAGAGTCGATTAAACTCAATACCCACTTGATTTTTTTTCAAGTTTGAATCACTTTAGTTAAAAAAAATTAAGAAATAATTTCACTAGCAATTAGCTTTTCATTTACCACTTTATTTATTTATTTATATATAACAAATTAACTTAACTATCGAGCATTAATTATTAATATTTTAATTAATTTTTTAAAGGAACAAAAGAAATAGGGATACTTTTAGGTGTCGACATCGAGCACTGGTTAATGGGGAGTGAAAATTGATTCATAGGAGAGAGAGTTTTCAAAAGGAAGGATTGGCCATTGAGGCGTTATCTTAATGCCAATCGTGTCACCACCTTCATACGCACATGTTGCAATCATATTGGACTCTCTCTCTCTATATATATCTTAATTTTATTTTTTTATAAAAAAAAAAAGAAAAAAGAAAAAATAATTAATTAATCTTTATTCTCTTTGATTTGTCCTCACCAATTGTTGTGACCTTGCGTGCTTAGAACATTCAGGTGAAGGATTCGGTTTCAGTTGTTTATCTACTAATAATTAAGGAATATATAGTTTCTCTTCCTATTGGAGAATAATTACTTTATTTTATTAATAATAAAATACCCTAATTACCTTTCATGATTTTTCAAAGAAATCCATAAAAAAAATGAAAAATCTAATATTCCTTTTATAATATAGTCATAGCATAAATTTAATTGGTAATTACACATTTTATTTGTACATGGATTTTATTTTAATTTAAAGGTCATGATTAAACTAATTTTTCATAAGAAAAAAAGAGAGGAGAATATCCTTTCAAGTTACATTAATTTGCTTAATTTGGAGGAATTTGAATGTAATTACTTAGATTTCATATTTTAGTTAATTAAATAAATTATATATAACATATTTATTTTCCTCCTTTGTTAATCATAATTAATTATATTCCTTATAATAAGTATCAATCATAAACAAAAAATTGATGAAGCTTCCTATTAATAATTTGGTTTAGTTTAGGGGCCAAGTTTTGATCATTAACCACTTGCACCTTTCCAAAATAAATTTGGTATAATGTAAGAGACGAGATGATTTTGATTTTGAGAATTAAAGGGTGTCCACAATATATTATTAATCAAACCAACATATAGCAACAAAAACTTAGAAATAAGCTAAAAGATCCAACGCCATCCGCCGAATCCCTTTATTAATAATAATAATAATTATTATTATTATTATTACTTTAATAAATAATCAACAAATTATTGAAAATATAATCATGCCCTCAATAATTGATCTCAAACTCTAAAACCAAAGAAATAAAGGAATGACACACACACACCACATGATTAATCAATAATCCCATCAAAATCAATGGTGAAATCAACCTAATCTTTTCAAATATTATATAATTAATTAGAAAATTAAAGTAATTTATCACAAATAAATACTATATATGCTTTAAACTTTCCATAAAGTGTCAATGTCTAGTTGGCCCAAACTCCACGAAATGCATAAAAATTGAAAGAAATGTGTCGGTTTTGCTTAATTAGCAATAGCATATCGAATCTTTTTTTTTTTTTTTTTTGGTGAGTTGCATGCATGTGGCATGCAGGATATTGTGGCTGCTATTTCCCATCAGCTGCCGATAATTAGGGCTTTTTATAAATGCATTTATCAATTTAACACGTACGTGAATACTAATAATATCATTTTTATTTTATAATTATCTTTGTTAATTATTTTATGTTATATACAATTAATATTTTAAGTTATATAATATATATTTTTCTATGATTTGCATAATATATTAAAAAATATTGAGAAAATTTTTAAAAAATATATTTGATAATTAAATAAATATTAATTGAATATCACTTTTTCATTAATTATTCAATTAAAGTATGAAAAAAATCACTCGACAAATGAGTTATCATATATGGCGACCTCTTTAATTAATATGAAGAAATTTTGCTTACTTGATGTTGAAGTGGAGAAATCTTTGTGATTGTCCCTTTTTCAAGTGTAATATTGAAGAACTGGCCGGCGGACAAATGCTTAATCATTAGTAATTACACAGTTGTACCAAGAAGAGTCATGTTTAAGTCTGATTGAGTTTATAATAATCTTGAAAATGAAGAAATTAATGATTAGTGATTCAGCTGGTAGTTTCAGTTAAAATTTGGGAATTTGGGTGGAGTGAAAAGGATTTATAAGAAAAAAAAATTTATTATTTTCTATTATATAATTCATTTAAATTTCAATATATGAAAAATTTCTAAAGAAACCATATATTTTATTAGTATCTTGCACCCAATATTTATCACAAGATTGAGTATAGTTTAATTTATAATTTATTTGAGAGATGAATGAGAAAAAAAAATGGAAAAAGGGAAGTGGTGCAATGGCAAAGATTCTATTTAAAGATTATTATTATTATTGGACAAAGATGAGTAAAAATCATTAGTCACATGTGGGATGCCAACACCGCAACAAACTTTTCAAGCCATGTAAGCAATCAAACCTTCCATCTATCTATTTTTCCCCAAGAATACATATTCCTCTTTTATTTTATTTTTTAAAATAAGAATGCAGCATGTGATTACAACAAAAACCAAGAAAAGAAAAAGAATAATTTTAAAGAATATTCACCTAAAGTATTCTTTAGTCTAGACCCACATGGAGAAGCCATGGCTTTGTCCATTAAACTCCAGAAAAAAAAAATGTAAAAGTGGAAAAATAAAAGAAAAAATAAAGTTATTGTTTCTCTTTTTTTAATTTGGGTTTCTAATTCTATTGATTTTGTGAATTTTTCCTGTGTCCATTTTATGGGTTTCTGTCTAAATAGTGTTTTCTGCCACAAAGTTGATAGTCTTGCTCAAGTTCAATTCTTGGATTGAGAAATTTAACGAGAACAAGATGAATATGCTGGAATCTTTTTTGGTCGGTTTAATCGATGACTAATAGTAGTAATTCTATTACAATGATTAATATTTCAAATGGGTTATTTCATATCATCAACAAATAAAAGGAGATGTTCCCCTGATTTATAAGCTCCTGTTGTATACCCCAATATTTTCGAATGGGACCAATTAAAAAATCAATGAAAATAAAAAATTAGAAGTTTGATCGGATCAAATTGAAAAAAATTGATATATATATATATATATATATATAATTTAACATTTATTATATATATTATGAAAATAAATATAATATAATTATAGTTGAATCAAGAATTTATATAAAATTATATTTTTTATGATGTCAATTTAATTATATTAAATTAAAAGTTATATATATATATATATATAGTAAGTTATGGATATTCACTTGTTCAAACATTTACTTACGGAATAAAATAACATGTAATAGGGTCATGATTTTAGAGTCGGATAAAATTAAAATAAAATTATTGAAATTCTCTTAATTCCTATTAACTCAAAACAATATTATTTTTGCTTGAAAAAAATGATGTTGTTTTAATTAAAAAAAATTAATTAAAATAAATCTGACTGTTCGAATCAAAAAATTAATTAGATTCGATTAATTAACCGGCTGATTCACCGATTTTTTAATTAATTTTTAGAGATAAGTAAATAAAGGCTAATCGAATTATTTTTTATTCGATTCTCTATTTTTCAATTCGATCAATCGATTCGATCCGATTTTAACAACCATAGTTATCACTGGTTGTATCAAGTGATAGTTCTGTTGTATAATTTTTGTTTTCTTTTAATTATATAAATATATCTTTGGTTAAAAAAAATTTATTTTTCAATATATATATTATATATATGAAGGATCATTTGATAGATATCGTCTTCTTCAATGGCAACAAAAATTAAAAGTAGGTAACTGTTTTAGGGTTTCATTATAATTAATTTCACTACATTACATTTACAGTGTATGAAAAATACTCATCAAAGTCATACTTACTGTTACTTATTTTCAGGGATATGATATCCATCTCTGTTGTCGTATTTACAGCCTTTTTGGGTTTCTATTTTAGGGTTTCTATGAAGATATTTGCAGACAATTAAATGTGCAGATAATTATAATAGAGCTCTAATTATTGTAGAGAATAATATAAATGCTGTAAATTAGATTAGTTAATAATTATGCTAATATATTACATCTTACTTCCCCTTTAATCCATTATAGTGAACTAATTAATTATTCCTTTCAATTTTTTATATAAATTAATTATTATATTTTAATTTTAATATAAAATAATTAATATAACCCTATTTGTTATATGATTTTATTGATTATAAAATTAATTAAAAATATAAATTTAATTTTTAATTACGATTAAAATTAAAAAAAAATAATAAATATAATTTAAAAATTTAAAAACAATTTAAAAAAAAAATTAACTTTCTAAAACGATATATAAAATAACATAAAAATTATTAATTAACTTGTTGCACATTGATATTGGTACTATTTGCATCAAATTTAATGTGATTAGACAATATGTTATCAGCACTTTATTCTGTGTTTTTTAATCCCAAAGTCACACATGTTTCTAAATTAAGGTCTACACATTTAACCAATCTGATAATTATATATATTTTGAAAATATAAATGAAAATTAATTTTATTAATTAATCATTAGATAGAAAATAATTATTACAATATGGACAATTCAAATAATTAGGATTTAATGTATATATATATATGACGAAATTTCTCTAGATATGCATGAATGATTAATGACGAAAATATTTTTTAATTTTTATATAATAAGTAGCAGGTATAATTATTTTTTTATAAAAAAAGAGTCTTTCATATTTATAAAGAAAAAAAAATATATTTCGAAAAAAGTAATTGAAAAAATTATAATTAAAATAAATATAAAATTAATTTTATTCTTAAATTTTAATGATTAAATTATCAAAATAATAATATTCAGTCCAATAGTTATAATTAATATATCAGCAAAAAATATATTTCACTCGAAATTAATATCAAGTCGTTTGATAAGTTAAATTGATAAAAATCAGACTGAAATTTTTCTTCATATTAAAGAAAGAAATAAATCTTTATAAAAAAAAATAATTCAAATTTTTATAAATAAAAAACACACAAATAAAATAAATGTAAATATAAATAAAGAAAACTATATCTAATATTAAAATTTTATTCAAAATAAATATAAATAAAATAAAATAAAAGAGAAAAGAGGAGAAGAGAGGTAGAGAGAAAAAGAGGCTACTAAGGCAAAATGCTGTATTGTTTCTAAGATTCAGTACAATTATTTAATTAGGAATATAAAATTTTCTTTTTATTTAAAGCAATTTAAATTTATGATTTATCTAAAAATAATAAGACTTAAAAAAAAAAAGAGCAACAGGCAGATATATATATATAAATAGTACAATCTGAAAGGGAAATATCATAGGCTAGTACTCAGTTTTCCCAAATTGCTACAGAGATGCAGAAAATGCCAAACTTGTTGTTACCTTCCAATTATATAAAAACCATAAATAGATGTTAAATGCCAATTATATATGGGGACCAAACTAACTTATTGGGACCTTTTGTAATTTGGCATTTTATGATATACTGTTCTCACACATTCTAATTCTTCTTTTTCTTCAACCTATACCAATTTATATATATAAATAGCCCCACACAACAATTGACCAAATTTATATATATATACATATAATTACAAAACAAGCAATTTAATAAAGAATAACAAGTCCCCTTTGTCCATGCATGTGCGATGTATTTATGTGCCCTAGAAGAGGGCATGTCGTTTTCATTTCAAGATGAGGGGTCTCTATATGTGTTTTGAAAGAGGCAAAATTACCAATTCATGAATGATTTAGGGGACCAACACTTTTTTTTTTACAAATTCTATCATTTTTTTTGCCAAATTATTATATATTTGTCATGGTAATTTTAGGGCCAATGCCCCTTTTCATAACCTATAGATCAATTATCTTTGGTAATGTAGAGTAGATGCTCATGCTTAATTAATTTCTAAAGAAGTGACATTCAATGCATATAGATATATAAAAGAAAATGTTAATTTCCAAATAGGTAACGTAAAACACTCTTTCTTATCCATTTCAAATTTTCAATGTATATAAAAAATTCTTTGTAATTTTAACCACTTGTATAATGGATTCGATATCTACAGTGCAAATCCCTATTCTTTTTTATTATATGTAATAATAATATCATAACCAATTCTTTAAAGAGTATTGAGATGGGGACATATAGCATGGTGTTCACTACTCACTAGCTAGTCACTACACACAATTTTACACATTCACAAACCCATCTCTATCAAGTCTAAAAGTATATATCCACATTAAGGATTAGAATCTCACGTCACTAGTATTAAATTATTCCAAAAAATAAAAGGAAAACTTGAGAATTTCATGCATAATTGGACTAAGCTAGCCAATAATAAATTACTTGATAATGCATCTTGATATTGTATATATATGGTGGAAAGAACATTCCACATATAAAATAAAACTTCTTGACAAAAATACTGTCAATAAAAAAAAATACCTATGGAAAGAACATTACTATCAAAATAATATACATGAATGTAGTTACAAGATAATCAATATAAATTTTGAAATTACTCTTACTTAACAGTTAAATACATGTCAAGTTACACTTTTTTTTGGAGAATCCTAGTTGGTAAAAATTTTTGGAAATTTAAAAAGGGATGTTATTTTATTTCATGTCTTAAGTAGATTTCTGTCATCTCACCTTATCAGTCTTGACACGCGCTAAAGGGTAAAACCTCATAATGTTACCTAATTTAGTGGGATTAGGCTACATATGCTTTGCTTTTGTCCACCTACTAATTGGACGCATGTGTTCTGTTCCCTCTCTTGTCCTTAATTGATTATAGCTATTGGATTGCCTTCTGCTAAACCATTTCTTTTTTTCTTTTTTAATTTATACAGAAACTGACTTCATTGCTATCAATTATTTGAAAAATTCTACCGGCAGTCCTAACTTCTTTGAGTTTTAAACACCTTTGATAAGCTTCAAGCAACTTCAATATGGCATAATTTTGAAAAATAATTAGACTTCTTCCACCCTTTTGCCGGTAATCAATTTTTGTTTTCTTACTGATATTTCATTAACTTCATACCGATACGCAGCTACTAAGCTGGTTAGAAGCATCAGAAATTTGCTGAAAATAAATTGGAATGTAGTGATATATATTGCTCCTGCATCAAATTTATGGTTGTATACTAAAAACTGTTTATTTTCTTTTCATATTTACTAACAAAAATTCATACCGATATGCATTATAAAATATAGATTTCTGAAAATGATGATTCAAAATGATATTATGATTTTAAATAGGATTTTTTAATTATTAAACGTCATGTCAATTTTTTTTTTATTTCATTTTTATGGGGACAAATCATTTTTATTAACGCCTCTAATTTGGATTGTGCAATCGGCAATCTTAATATTAGGAGCTATGGTAGTAGCTCTTGTATTTGACTTTTTGTAACAAAATAATTGCCACATTAAGAGGAATAATTCCCCCCTCAGATACTTTTTTTTTTTTTTGTTTAGAGAGGTACATTGAATTGAACATGAAATGATAGAGATAGAGACAGTGATGAGTTTCCAAGAACTAACCCCATGTATCATACATGCATACATCTTATCTATTTTCTCATTCAAATAATTAGTTTTTAATGTGGAGATTGTCAACAATAAATTTTTAGACCATTAGAATAAATAAAAATTCAAATAAAAGTATTTTATTGATTGTGAATAATAAATTATAATTTTTTATTTAAGATAAATTATAAGATTTATTTTATGTGAAAAATTATTAATTTTCGAGTCACAGGATATCCTCATTTTGCTAAGTCTGGATGAATTCATTTCGAACTTTAAAATTAAACATTTAAATTATTTTTAGACCATTTTTAATTTTGAACCATTTCTGAATTTTTTATTTTAATTCTATTTTGTCATTGATTATTTACTCATGTTATTTTGAAATTTATAAGATATATATAATTCTTCATTTAATCTTTTATTGACAAACTTTAATATTATAAATTAATTTTATCTTAAATTATTGAGTTAATTTATTTGAATGTCTATCTCCAAAAATTTATTTGAATGTCTATCTCCAACCAACTGGCAAGGTGTTGAATTAACTGCTACTACATGACACTTCCTAGCTAGTGGCCATTATAGTTCCGAGTCTTTGTTGTATTTGAAATTTTTATGAATTGATAAGAGTTAAGAGTACATTTGAATACTATTGAAATGATTGAACAATTTATCATCATATTGATTGTGTATAATTATATACTTCAAATTTAAATTTAAATGAATATATATTCAAATGAATCTTAAAAGAATTTGTGTGGTATATCACAAAATAATATAAAAGGTATATACTTTTTTTTTGAGTATCGAATTAGTGAGAATCCATTATAAATTTATTACTCAAAAAAATATACACTTTTTACTATACTTAATAACATATTAACAAGGCTGACTTTATATATAAATACTGTCTCTTAATTCTAAATTTCTAATAATCAACTATTGCCTCGACTAAAATGGGAGGTTTTTGGATTTACTCTTGAAATTCATTTATCATTCTCTAAAAGTGAGCATATCTAACATGATTGGGAATTGTTCTATCATTTGAAAAAAGAAAAATGTAAAGAACACATAGTTGGGATTTGGGAGTTAAATACCTACAAATTGGACCTTTCTTGCTTTGGGCTAAAGTTTGTGACAGAAGCCCCCCAAATAGTATTTGATAAAAGCCGCTCCTTCTGAACCCTTTTTATTTTTGGATTTTTTAAAAAATATTGAAAAAAATAAAAAATATTTCATTTTTATTGTTAAATTTTTTTTTAAAAAAAATATTACATAATTAAAAATATTTTTTCAAAAATATTATATATTTCAAAATATTTTTTCAAAAATACGATATATACTAAAGATATATTACACATATACTAAACGTATAACTAAATATATATAAAAAAAATAGTAAAAAAAAAAAAAAAAGTAACCGTAAAATTTAAAAAAAAAATCAAAAAATAATATATTTATGTATCCCTTTTATTTTTTAGAGGTGCTTGTTTTGAGTTTTAAAACACAATAAATAAATAAAATGGATCCATCAAATTAATAAAAAAAATCCATTTTGAAACCCCTTAATATATGGTTTTTAGACAATCCAACCTCTAAAATTTTATTTGTTTATATTGAACTCTTGAATTTTTATTTATTTTTACATTGTGAATATTTTTAATGGTAAAAATAAATTAAATTGATGAAATTTTTTAACACCATTTTAAAAATATTAAAATTTTTATATTAATTTTCTATTATGAAAATTACTAAATTAAAAAAAAAAGAATTGCTTTTACATCTCTAAACTTTTCAAATTTGAATTACTTTTTAAAAGTAATGTAACATTTTAATAATTTATATTTCGTCGTTATACAATACGTTTTTCCAATTAGTCAAATTTGTAAGTTATATCCAATCATACCCTATTTCGTTAATATTATGGTATAAGATATCAAATTCAAGGGATAATTAATATTTAAATCAATGATTAAATTTATGAAATATAATAAATTTCTCAGTTTATAAAATAATTAAGTATTATGATCCCATGAGCAATATATATATAATTTTTAATCTGAAAATAATTAAGTAATTAAACAATTTGACTTAATAATAAATATTTTTAGGGTGCAAAATGCAAAAGTTTGATAGAGAAAAAGAAAGATCCTTTCATCAATACATTGAACTATATTTGCCATTCCATGGTTACAATGAACTTGTGCCAAATTATTGACCCACAGCCCCCGCCCCATTCATCAATTTCAGGACATCAATCTATTCTTCTTATTATGATCATTTGTACATATTTTAAAAATTAAACATATTTATTATTTTTCTATTATAATAATAATAATAATAATAATTCAATAAATTTGATGCACTTTCTAATTTATTAATAAAATTTATATTTATCTGAATTAATCTTTAGTGGTTAATTTTATATATGTCAAAATATTAAAATCAAAATGGAAAAATATAGCTTACAACATTTCTCAACTTAAAGTCTTAATATACTTATTATAATAAAAAACACAGATTAAACTACTATTAAATAAATATTCAATTGAATTTAGTAATGTAATTTCATTTCAAAGTTGGGCCTAGATCCTCACCGTTTTGGGAAGAAAATTTTTTGAGGAGTCCTTATACTATAGGCTTTTGGGTTCTGGCCAGCTTGGATTGACTCAGGTATGGACTGAAAACGACCAGTAGGCCCAAATGTGGTGTTTTGAAATGGATGATCATGTTGAGCCCATTGGAGCCCACCCAAAAACCCAACCATTACAAACAGCATAAACACGACGTCGTAGTGCTTGACCACAAGGAGTCTAGAAGAGAACACTGTCGCCCTCTTCTTCCTAGGATCCACTGGAAGTCATCTCCGTCTCTCTGAGTCCCCCAAACAAACATTGCTCTGAGAAAGTAGAGAACTTTAAGCTCTCTGTATTTGGTAATTTAGATTCGGAAGAGTATGGCTTCGTCGTCATCAGCAACAGAGAGAAGAGGAATACCAGGAGCTCAATTTGTTGAAGATGTGGAAACCTATCTCACCCAATCTGGCCTCGATGTCAACTCTGCTCTTTCCTTCCTCCAAGAAAGGTACTAATTATAATTCCTATTTTACTAGTATGACGTAATTCTCATAGCTTCAAATCTTGGTAGATTATTTTTTTTTTGGTTAACTTGTTTGCTCTTGCTTTTGTTATTCTTATCAATTTTTTGGGTTATTGTGATGTAATTGGTGTGCTATTTCTTGCAGGCTTCAGCAATACAAGTTGGTGGAGATGAAACTTCTTGCTCAGCAGAGAGATCTTCAGGTACTTCTTAATACTTTGTATAACTCTACTTTGCGTTGTTTTCATATTATTATTTTTTGTTATTGAAACGAGCTAAAGTCATCTATGCAAATGAATTGAATTGTAAGGAACTGAAGTTTAGTATGTTCCAAGTGGTTTATTGGGTAACTGGCTTACTAAAAGAAACTGCTAATAACTCTATCGGCATTTGAATTTGAGTTCAACTGGATAAACATGTTTTTCCGTGATTGCTTGTGTATTTTTCTGTCATCTGTAAAATTTTTCATGATTAAATTGCTTTTATGTCTTGTTGGTCTGGATCACACTGAATAACTGCATTATCACATTTGATAATTTTTCTTGTAAAGTTAGAGCTTTTTCTCCGACTCTTTTATAAGCATCCAACTTTTATGGTATCGTGTTGGAATTACACCTTCTGTTTTAAACGTAAATTGTAAAACTATTATCTCATTTGCAGTATCTGATAAACTCTCCGGCTAAAGGTTGAACATCATCATCTAAGACGGAACCATAAAATTTCATTAGGGGGCCCAAAGTTAAACTAGTAGAAAATTTTAATGCTATAAATTATATATAATTTTTTTTAGGGGCCAATTAAAAATTTATATGTTATTTTATTGCTATTAATTATATATAATTTTTTTTGGAGGGACCAATTAAAAAATTTATATGTATATATACATATTTAAAAATTTTGGGTGATTCCGCCACTGATCATCATATCACCATATAACTGATTTAGTTTTTGCATCAGTACATGAATATTTAACTAATTCTAATTTATAAAGAATGAATTGTTATTTGTTTACTATTTTATTGGTATGAATTTGTGTACTACTCAATGACCAGGACTTGACCAGGTTAAACTGAGTAATTGAGCTCGGCTGAAATATTGTTTTCATACCATTTTAATTTTTTTGCTTTTAATGATTTTGAATAACAGTTTTTTTTTTTTACTTGTGGGTGTCAGGCAAAGATCCCTGATATTGAGAAGTGCTTAGATGTGGTTTCCACTTTACAGGCTAAGAAGGGTACTGGTGAGGTTCGTTTTTGTAGATCAGTTAATTTACTTAACGTGTAACTTTGTTTTGGAATGCATGCTTTCTTGATTTTATGAACCTTTTGTATCCATGTTGTCATATTAATGGATTATTTCTTTATATGCTGATACATACTGATGACCTCATCTAGGCAAGATGTTTTTCTTATTTAGATGGATGACAGATTATTTAGCAGGTTAATTAGAAAATTGACACTATTGAATTGAATAGTAATCTTAAAACATGATGTCATTACCATGGGTATAACATGTGAAGCTTTTAGTAATGTAACACTTTCTATCTTGTTAATTAATCTTCCTGATGAATTCATAGTTGCTTGGAATGCTTGAATTGTTTATTTTTAATTAACATTATTAATAAAAGCTTCAAGTTTGACGTTTACTGCTTAGTGTTGCTCTCTTAATATAATTTTGGCAACCATGGCTGTGCTAAGGAGGTTCTGATCTGATGATTATGGATCTTGTTATTAGTTGCATTTGGTTACTTGTGTTGCTCCTAAAATGAATATTTTTTTTTTTTTTATTTTTAATTCTTGAAGGTGAGAGAATCCTCGTGCCAATTATTTGTGTAGGGAACATATCACGGTTTCGTAGTGATGCAATAAATCCCATGAAAATGTTCAACTTGCTATATCTTGTGTCAACTATATTCTGCATGTTGTCTTGAGGTGGTTGATGCTCGCATTTCATACTTGTGCACGAGATGGTTCCCTAATTCATATGCATTAATTGTTTGGACAACTTGTAATCCAAACTTAATCCTATACAAATCTTATCCTGGTCTTTTCTCTAGCCAGCTATGAATATCAAAATTTAGATACATATATGAAGATCACCCTTATGAACATCTGAATTTTACCTGATGGGCCTCTTTTCCTTGATTAATACATGGCTGTGCTTTCATTACACAACTAATCCTTATCAGGCATCCTATGTTTTCCTAAGTCGAAAAGGATCAAGTTACTCCAATGAAGTTACCACTTTTAGGTGCTTAACTTATGCTCGGAGAAGATTATGAAAGTCCATTTATCATTACATTAGCTGGTCTTAGCTAAATACATTCCCCTGTTTTATAAAATGACCCACATTTTTCAGATACTTTAAATAAACCTATAAAGGGGTAGAACTTTCTTACTGCAATAGTATTTGCCATATCCTCTGAGATGTCATGCTATAGTGATTCTTTCAGATTCTGTGTCATTTGTGCTTAAATTTAGTATTAAAAAGTTTAGAACGCCAGAATGAAGTTAACTTTGATGATATAGAATTTACTATAGAACTTATTGATGGTTTTGTCTTTCGGGTCATTAATTTTATGATTGGAGGCTTGATTTAATACATATTCTTATTTTGGCTCTTGATTAGCTATGAATACATGCATTCTAGAATATTGCTTTTATAATCTAGAAGATGTTAAAGCTAATGATATTAGCTTTTCACTGGCTGTCTATTCTCTATGCAGACACTTATTGCTGATTTTGAAGTCTCTGAAGGCATATATTCGCGGGCCAGCATTGAGGATACTGATTCTGTGTGTTTATGGCTGGGAGCAAATGTCATGTTGGAATACTCATGTGAAGAGGTTTGGACCTTTTCTCTCAAGTGCTGTTAGGAAACCTCTGTTTTGCCTGAATGATGTTATCATATTTGTGTTGCAGGCGACTGGTCTTCTGCAAAAGAATTTAGATAATGCCAAAGCTAGTCTAGAAGTTCTTGTAGCCGATTTACAATTCTTGAGGGATCAAGTCACAATAACACAGGTAATGTTAATGTCAACATGAAGTTCTTTATCTTTCTTCTTGCAATGATGATTGGATCGGTCTTAACTTTGAATAAGAGTGTTTACAAACATGATTTGCATCTTGCGCTGATTGGCATAATAATTGATAACTATGTGAACGTTAAAACTGCATGGGAATATACAGCATAATGATGCCTTAAATGCTCCAAAAGTTAGATTCATGTATCTCAGTTACCTAGAACAAATTGTCAGTGGTCTTTTTGACTATTTAAACTTCTACTTGTCAGGTCACTATCGCTCGAGTGTATAATTGGGACGTTCACCAACGCAAAATTCGACAAGCTGCTGGTACTTCTATAGATTCGTGAAACAAAAGTCAAACTGCAACCCAATTCAGAGGTGACCATGTATGTCTAGAAAGCATGGTCCTAACCTCTCATGGTTTAGTTTAGGTGAATGGGCTTTGTATTTGTGGGGATGAAAAATTTTGCTTTATGGCTTTCCTGCTCCTCTTGTTTGAAGTTCTGGTCCATTGTAGGACCTTTGTTGTGGAAGATGCATTATATTATTGAGACTAATTTAGTAAGCTATATGACTTCTCAGCTTGAGCAGTACTAATGTCTTTATTCTCCCCAACTTTTAGACCTCTTGGCATGTTTTATTTTTGTATGCTATTGAGTATTGATGTTCAATAACATGTACAATTAAGTTTCATGTGCATGTTAACTTTTTTTTCCTGTCAACCAACTGGCTGCAAGCTATGTTTTAAAATTGAAATTTGGGTCATTATTTGAAATGATGGGACCTAAGGAAGAGATTCATATGTGAAAAAGATGTATTAGCAAAAGTTAACAAAAGGAAGCAGCAAGGCGTCGCGATCTCTGGGCCTCTGCTTATGTAAGCATCTTATCCTAGAAAGGATTGTAGGTCTGGATATTTTGTATTATAAAAAATTGCAGTTTTTAGTGAAAAATGACATGATGTTAACCTTTTGTGTTTGATCAAGTCAAAAATTGAAATGATTATGTATCTTGAAGGAATCAACTAGCATTGCAATTAGCAATTGTGTTGAAATATTACCTGGTTTCTGTTCTATTCTATAGATTTTTTTTCTCTCTTTTTGAACAGCTGTTGATATATGAGGTTAGGTTGAGGCTATTATTATTATTATGATTTTGATCGTGTTAATCATTTCTTTTTCTTTTTCAATTGCTTCACATGAAGTGGAATCTTGTAATGTGAGACTAGCATGTTTGGCAGCTTTGCTGCCGGTATCAGCTAGAGTTTTCACACAGGAACCTCTCTAATCAATATTTTATTAGTGACTCTTATAAAATGTTGGCTAGAAGACTTTCATGAAATTGTTATCATAATGTTATAGTGTTATTTTCGTGTCACGATTTATTTAAGTGAAGACAATGTATACATCTTATTTTCACACTAATCCATTTGGGAAATTGAAGCTTTTGCCAATTGGGTTAGTAATTAGTGCCCATATCAAATAGGACAAAAACCATCAAGTTATAGGAACAGCCCATTAATAATTAAATTTCCTTACTCCATAAAAACAATTGGCCTGGGTCTTCAATGTTTCCCCAATTTAATTGTCGGCTTATTAATATGTCGGTAAATCCTTGTCCAAAATGTCGGTTTTAATTTGCCAAATGTCCAGTATTTCATTTCGGGTGGCTTCAAATTATCATCTAATCCTCTAGAATCATACACATAAGCATGTCATTTCTCTTCCATTATTGTCAAGGGAAAAAGAGAGAAGTAGCTAAATGTAGCGACTTACAAAAGCTTCTTTCTTCTAAGGTTCTTCTTCAACATTGAAACAGACCGACCCAAAAAAAGAAGGTAAGACATTAGACATAGAAATGGCACTTAAGAGATTATTAAGCTTTTATAATTATAGAAGCAAACAATACATGTCTAATTACAACACCCAGTTGACCTTTGTGAAAGGAAAAGGTAAAAGTGGGTCCCCATAAGTTAGCTGAAGGTTTCAAAATCAAAATTCATAGCCATGTGGTTTTGACACTCTTCAAAAGTCAGCAATACTACACATCTCCCTTTCTTTCTCTTCTTATGCTGACATTCTGTTTTTTTATGAAAAAATTGGTCCCTTTAAATAATAATTGAGTTTACAATTCTGTTTTCTATTTTGATTTCCAGATTTCACTGCCAGAAAATCTGAATTATTGTCACGGGTTAGATTTGCTTCTTCCAAGAGAGGAATTTCAATTTACAAATTGTAGATTGAAGACTACCCAGAAAAATAATTAACTAAAACAAGTGGGATTTTTAGTTCCTTTTTGTTCTAAATGTAATAACATTATATATAAGATTTAGTTTAAAAATATTAAGTCTATCTAATTAAAAATTATATTATTTAATTTTTTACTAATCACACAAATTATTAATAAAATTTAAATCTGAAACCTTTTAATTTGAAGGTTCAATCTTATTGACATAAAATAATGATTACTTGAACATCTTTTTCAATATCAGGCAAATAAGTTCAATGCGTTAAACTTATTAAAGAAGACTTTTTTAATATACTTCTACTGCCCCCTTAAATTGTCAGTCTTGTTTCTAGAAATATATCGTTGGACTGTATTATTATTATTACTATAATAAAATAAGAATAATAAATCAAATTGATTAGATAATTTTTAGATGGCTTCAATTTTACTCGAAAAATAGTATTATTCAATTTCTATTAATTTCTTAATGTGCATTTTATTAATTTTTATATTTATCAATTTTAAATAATTTATGTGATTCTTTCTTGAGAGAGAAATTTTTTTTTTTGAAATGAAACATACACCTTGCTACCATGCAATCATGGCTAATTTAAAAAAAAAAAAAATCACTAAATTTTTATAGAGACGTGCACGCAAAATGAGGGTGATTATTTGTCCTCCACGCTGCGTTGCGATTTTAAAATGGTTTTGTCCTGTCTTGTTATTTACGTGTTTAGCCTTTCATTATAATAATATAAATAAATTATCGTTTTTTCTAATGAATAAATGAGTAATTATTTTAAATAATATATAATTATAAAATAATTATATTAAAAAAATATAAAAATAAATTAGATGAAAAAAAGAGATATTGAGAAAAAATTCTTGTGTTTTTAAATTTATGTAATAATTTTATTTTTTTTATATTTTTCCATTGCTTTTTTATTTTTTATATGGTGAAAATGAAAAATTTAATCTTAAATAAGAGTTACTTAAATCATTTTATATGATTTTAACTGATTTTTTTTAAAAAATGATAAATTAATTGATAAAAATAAAATATTAAAAATTAATTAATTAATTTCACAAAATAATAATAAAAAATGTTGACTTTAACTTGTCAATAAACTCAGTTCAAAATTAAAAATTTAATTCCTAAATTACTTAAACAATATATTTAGAATCTGTTTGAGGATAATAATTAGAATTGAAATTGAGAATTTTAATTTTAATTTTAATTTTAATTTTAATTTTTTAGAATTATATTTTTGTTTAACTTGTAATTCTATTATTTATTTTATATAAAAAATTAGAATTGAAATTGAAATTAAATAAAAAATTAGAGACGATGAAAGTGTTTATTTGAGTTAAAAGTGGTGATGAACAATCAACAGTGCTAACAGTCTGGCGAATCATCATAATCAACGATGATCGTCAGGTAAGTCACCATCATTAAAGATAGCAGACCACTGTCACCGATAGTGACTATAGAAATAACGATGGTGCTAGGAATGACAGTAATACTGAAAATGACAGTGGAAAAGAGAATTATAGTAGTGATTATAAAATTATAATTTTTATAAGTTAATAATGGAATTGTAAAATTAATTTTTTTATGATATTATAATTTCATAAAATTATAGTTAAAATTTTAATTTTAATTTTAAATAGCTACCAAATATTAAAATTGAAAATTTCAATTCTAATATTAGACTCCTCAAACAGAGCCTTAGAGTCACAAAAATATTCATATATAATATATATATATATATATATATATATATATATATATATAATTGTTTGAAGGACATTACAGTAACTTCCAATTGCCGCAATCAACGCTCTCTGTTTTCATTGATATCTGATTGTAGAACTGAATGAGTCAACGGCTTCCTGTTAATTAGCTTCTCAACCATTGTATTAATAAATATATAAAAAAAAATAAAATTTTAATATATGTTTACTAGCTAGCTAGCTCTTCAATATTTTTATTTATTTAAATATTTATTATTAATTAATATAATTCTTCTCATCACTTAAAAAACATAAAATTTGAGATTACAATTAGTAATTAAATATGAAATTTCCCTTAATTAACTAGTCTTAATTGATGTGATTCTAATTTCTATGGATGAAAAAAACAAAAGTTTAGTTGATAGTGAAGTGTTTGGCTCTACAACATTAGAGATTAGGAAATTAATCAAGTCCTTGAAGATGAGTAAGAGGAGGATTAAACAACTAATATTGCTATAATGTTCTAGTAAATATCAAAGAAAAAAGATGGGAGTTGTTGGTTTTGGGGAAAGCAAGCCATTTCAACTAAACTTTTTCTGTTGAATTTAATAGGTTTTCAAGTGTACAAATGTTAATCATATACAGTCCATGGCAAAATATATAACATTTTTATAATTAATTTTGCTATAATTTGACTGGGTCTAATCTAAAGCTGCAAAATGTTAAGTATATGTCTAATTACTAATTAGTGTGATTGAGTTGACCATCAAGACCAAAGTCTAGAGGAGAGAGAGAGGGTATTAAACTATTAATAAGATATTAAACTTGTGACTATAGGATAAGTTCAGGTCTAAAAGCTATAATTAGTGGGAAACTATAAAAAAATTTGATACTTAATCTTATAAACAAATGGGAAAATCTAGCCATGATCCAGCTCTAGCAATAAAATAATTAATAAGATAAAAGGAATAAGTGGTTGTTCTTTAGAATAATATATAACTGTTTTCATAACGCAATAAGAAGTTTAAATTCAGTTCATAACCACTATTAGTGGATTGATGTGAACGTTAATCTAGAAACAGAATCATTATCAACGAAAAATGAACCAGTTTGTTTAAGATGTTGGCTAAATAATCAAGCTAAGTTAATGAGTCTTGAAATATACTTCAATTAAATACCTGAATTATTTATTTCTCTCTTTAGTATTAATTTTTTTTTTTTTGTCGAACATTAAATTAATAGTTTGATCAATGATTTTACTATATAAATATAAAATAAATGTTGAGGTCAAGAGATATATATATATATATATATATATATTTTTCCTTTCGTTAAATAAAATTAAGTTTATATGAAACTGTATTTTCAACGATTAAATTTATATGAAATTATCTTATTAATTTTTTTATTATTTGAACCGCATGAACGAAATTTATGTGAAATGCAAGCTCACAACTAGTATTTATTATGACTACTCTTATAATTAATTAATTAATAAATATATGAAAACGATGGAAACCGTTTTGGACTTGTCAAGCATTTTGATGAGAGAATCATCTGATTTATATTAATTATTACCATTTAAAAAGGGCAAGATATTAATTATTAAGCAAAGCTATGTATAATTTTATATATAGGAAATAGCTATATATAATAAAGTATATGCAAAATATTAAAATTTGGTCCTGACCAAATAATTCCCTTTTTTATATATATTAGAAATAAACAAAACAAAGAGAATAATTAATATTATAGTATAAATTGTTATATATTATGTTGATAATGCTTGTCAAGATTAGTTGATCTCTGATATAATATATGTGTAGGGAGTTAACTGAATCTCTGCCTTATTGTAAGATTTTACATACTACCAAGATAAGTATTTATTTATTGTTAGAAATGAAGAGGTCGGTGATAGAATAAGGGAATGAAGATTCGTTACAAAAGCACAAAATTGAGGCAGTTGGGGGTTATATATTTACTCATAATTTTCCACACACATATATATATAGTTATTAATAAGGTATAGCCCCTAAAGGCTAATGATTCTTCTCCTTTTATAACTTCATTCACTCAAAATTTATGTATAGATGAAAGAATCTTAATCTTTTTGTTTCATGCGTGGCCTGAAAAGTTTGTTAATTTGATGAATTAATAATGCTGTAATATTAAATGGGAAAATGATTGAAAGATAAACTTCTTCTCAGACCAACATAATCAATAAGAAAGGTACAAAATGTTTTCCTTTTCTTCTTTATATGTACAATAACGTTAATTCATATGTCGTTTTTGCAACTTTCCTTAGATTTTGTTTTATAGGAAAAAACAACTATATTTCTTATTAAGGTGCAAAATTCTTCAATTATATACATATACACGCAATTAATATATAAAAATTAATTTAAAAAAATTATTAAATGAAAATATTAATTATTTTTTAAAAATTTATGTATTTTTAACCATGAAAACGCTTAGTTTCATTATTCAAATACGCGTTTAAATATAATATTATTATAATAATAAATATATATAGACGAGTTGAATAATAGATTTAAATTTCATTTTCTTCCCCTTACAAAAGCAACATTATCTCAGAGAATGCAAAGTCTAGCCAAGTAAGCTGTGGATGGACTTGAATCAAACACATGTAAACATTGTAATTACATCTGATTTCTAGTTGAACAAACAAAAATTCAAAAAGTTTGACCTAGACAGGCTTTTGACTAATGCACTTAGATTCCCAAACAAAAACATATAGATTGGTACAGTCATAGGGGGTTAATCTTACATAGGACCCACACCGCCATTATATTTCAGAGTCGGTGTATGTTCATTTTCATTATTAATTATAGATTATGACCCACACGTTATTGGCTGCAGTGCTTTCCACTTGCCCTTGTGGTTATTCTGAAGCATGTGAGAGGAATGAGGCTGAAGTAACTATTGTTTGTCCAATTACTGTGTGTAGTGGGGAAATGCTTTCTTAAAGTCTGAATTAATTTTTGTCTAATTAAGAGTTTAAATTCTTAATTTTGGGTTAACTTAAGAATATATCCATCAATTAACTTTAATCGTGAAAAATTATGAGGCTCACCTTTTGTTTTTAAATAATAAAAATATTAAAATTTAAGAAAATAAAAAAAAAATTAATTAACCAAATCAATAGAATTATAGAAATAACATGCAACAAGAAAGGGGGTGTGAACCAGCACATGAAAGTCTAATAAAAAAAAGAGTTTATCTTACTAAAAAATGAGCAGTATTACAACAGAAATATAAACCTATACTAATTCCTAAACTAGATTTTTACATTCGTAAATCAAACACCAGAAGATGGAGTTATTCACTAAGGATCAATTCTGCATTTCGAAGCACATTAGATTCAAGTTTTAATATTTTTATTATTTAAAAATATGAAATAGGCTCCATAATTTCACAAGGTTAATTGACAATAGACTCTAAATTGACCCCAAATTAAACGTTTAAAATCCTAATTAGATTAATTCAGGTCCCAATTAAACTTTGAGAAAAATTCAGATTCCAGCAAAATTGGGCATTCTCCATATTTAGTGTTTGTCTTTTTTCTGGATCCCATACTTTCCCTCTAAGCAACACAAATCCAACTTGTCAATATAAATATTTATACTTGTCACACATACTATATATATCTCTGCGGCAGCTACCAATATCAGTGGACTGTCACTGTGCATTTACCTATTCTATTAATTAATTAATTACTAATAACGCTAAAACAGTTAATTAAATTCTGAAGGATTCAAAATTTTAAAATTAATTATTTGAAATAAAATTCTTGTTCCTTTTCTTAATCCTTATCCCACTTAATTTAATTAAAACAATAATCTTCCTTGTTTATAATAATATTGTTAATTTGGGCATGCATTTGATCTCAATTAATTTTTATTTTTTTTCATTTTAAAAATAATATATATATATATATATATATCTTTTTTATTCTAGTTAAAAGTAAATCATTCAAATATAATAAAGAAAAAGAATCTAATTTCACAGTTCAAATTTAATTATTAAGTCATTAAAGTTAATTATTAGAAATATGATATTGAAAATATGTAAAAATATTAATGAACATATAAGTGGTAAATGTCAATCACTCGTATAATTAATTTTAGTAATTTTGGTAATGATTAATCTAAATTTAATTAAAAAGTTTGATTACTAAAAAATTTTGACATGATATTAGAGCAATTATTTTGGTGTTTATTTTCTTGTGTACAAAACTCACAAATGCAAATATCCATTTATGTTTATGATGATGGTATGGAGCTCTCTATGTATAAAATCCGCTACGTAGTATGGATCTGTTACGAGTAGCATGTTAGAAATAACACATTAAAAATGTATAAAAATATTAATTGATATAAAAGTGGAAAAAGTCAGTCACTCATATAATTAGTTTTACTCATTTTAGTAATGATTGACCTAAACTCAATTAAAAATTCTGATTATTAAAAATTTGATATGGTATCAAATCAATTATTTTGTAGTTTATTTCTCCTCGTGTAAGAAGTCTGCAGATGCAAATGTTCATTACTGTTTGCGATGATAGTGTGGAGTCCCTGAGTATGAAGTTTGCGATGTAATGTAAATCCGTCATGAGAGACGTATTAGAAATCTTACATTAAAAATGTGTAAAAATATTAATTGACATATAAGTAATAAAAGTCAATTACCCATATAATTAGTTATAGTTATTTTAATAATGATTAATCAAAATTCAATTATTAAAATTTTGATATTAATTAAATTTAATCCACTAATGTTCCTTTGATTTGTTTTTCAAAGTTGCACTTTAATGTAATTAATCAATAGTTGAGTTCAAATAATTTCACAAATTCTACCATACTTATAAGCTATTGAATTTATAATTTTAAAATCAGTATTAATTTTTTAGTGCATGAAGTTCGTTCAAATTCTAACTCTCTTTCCTTTAAAAATTTCTTATTACCCAAAGAAAAAAATTATCATGCTATAAATATATAAAACTTAATAGGCAAGTTGTATAATACTATTCATATATTATAAACACTAAATTATAAATTCCGTTGAAATAGAGACAATCATCTATTAATTGGAAGTTTCTCATGACTGATTAAGATGTGACTATTATACCAAGTACACACATTGAGGGGAACTCATTATTCAAAACTTTCTATTTTCTGTAATCTATGTACCATACAACAAAACTTATAGCACACAAAAAGGCTAAGATAGCAAGCAAATAACATTTGGTTGATTGCTATTAAAATCATTTTCAGAACTGTTAATTATCTAATTTGAGTTGTAGTTGAAATTAAATTTAAAAAAAAAAAAAGAAAAAAAAAACTTATACCATTCAAATAAATTTGGCTAGGGTGGCACTAGTATAACATGAATGAAGATTTTATGTTTCCATCTTGAATTATCAAATCTAAGAAAGTTTCAAATTTTTCCTACAATCTTCTGGAAATGATGAGTAGGTTATGAGATTTTTAAATCAATAAACAATTTAAATTTAATTAATAATTAGAGAATATATTATTATGTATTATGGTTATGATACATAAAATTAACATAGTGGCCAAACAATTGATTGTAAGAGAAGAAATGCAAATTAATTTTAAAGAAGCATAAATGAAAAGCTGTACAGAGCAGAGGACGTGTTTTGGAAGCAAACCCTAAAAAAAGAATAATACTAAAACCGCGTAAAAGTGCATGTGCTTTGAAACAAAAGAAAAAAAAAAGTCCCCTTATTTATTATGAAAAGGAAAGAAAAATAAAATTAAAAAAACCATATAATAAAATAAAAATAATTTAAATTAAAATACCCCAAGAGAGGCAACAGAAAGCTTACACGTGGTATATTTGGTTCAATTCTCTGGCTTTTGCATGTCCCCACACATCGAACTGATTAAGCTATGGTTCTAGGAGCTAACGATGGTGACCTAAAGGTCACATTTGATAATGATTTCACCAAAAGAATACAATAATTTCCCTATTTTTATTTATTTTAGATGATTAAATTCTTTTTACTTCAATTTATATATATATTTTGATACTATTTTTTTTTTAAATTATTCTTATGCTTAATCTGTATATTAAAAAATTATTTTTAATAATAAAGTGTATTATCACACTCAGTTCTTATATTAAAGAATTATTTTGCTGGTGATAACTCGACAATTAAATTTTGGTTACTAAAATAAGAAATTAATCTGTTTGCTTTTTAATAAAATCTTCTTCTTTTAAATGTGGTGATGAGGAAGTTTTTGGAATTTAATTCCGTAATATCCAGTTGTACCTTGAAATGACCATTATGGCTTTTTATGTGCAATCACATTCATATGTAATGTAAAGATAATAAGATATTTATGGGGTTATGACACTCCCTATCATGCATATTTAAATTTGCTTTTTTGGGGGGCTTATTCCTCATGATATATAGATATAATTTTTTATACAATAGCAAATTGCTTAATCATGATTCACGAGTGCTTTAATTATGTTTTTGTCATTACTAATGATTCACTTATGATCATAAAAAGTTCCATTGATGGATTAATTATTTAGTTAATATGGAGTTACTAATGGATATTCACTTGTAACTGCATCTAGGTACCTTTCAGATCATCCATTTGAATATGATTAGCTGAATATTAACATGCTAATGTAGTGAGTATCTATTATGAATTTTTGAACTGTTTAAATAAATAAAAATAAAAATGGAGATTTAAATAGTTTTTTTTTATTAATAGATAGATAATATATCCTAATTTTTAATTTATAATGAATTACAGACTTATAATATTCGGATCAATATTAATTTTTAAATTTTAAGTGTTACTCATTCCTCTAGATCAAACGAGTCCGTTTACCACTTTTAATTTTAGATTGATTTTGAACTTTTTATTATTTTAATTTTATTTTTATTTTTTAGGGTTTGTAAATCTTATATAAATTTTCTTAATTCTTTTAAAGATAATTATTAATTAATAATAATTTTATATTATGCTAAATTAGAGTTTTTTTTTTTATACTATTGAACGCTGCATCACATGCATACATAAATTATTTACTCCATCCCTAAAAAAAAACTATTTTATAATACTAAATAATTAAAATTTAAAAAAATGTGAGCTTTAGAGTTTATATACAAATTAATAATACTTGTTATATAAAATTTTTATAATCAAATTAATACTACTTGTTATTATAGTTAATTAAAAAAAATAAAATTATTCATGGAGTGGATTTTATTTTACCTATTCTAGTCAATCTAATTAAGCAAAGAAGCTACTTCATTTGCGATCAAAAGAGCAACAACCACAATAAAAATATAATTAAATAAATAAAATAAATACAGAACATTCTTCGTTACTAGAATGAGAATTGAATAGGGTATGGACTAAATAAAATTAAAAATTAATTACACTGAAATATTCTGTAAACGCTTTGATTACAACGGCGTGGATTGTGGTCAATTGACGGTGTTGGCTTGCTGATAAGAAGCGGGAAAGATTAAATGGAGTTTGATGACGCAGAGATTATGTGAGCATGTGCATTTCATGTCAGGCATTGGACCACACGTACCAGAAGCTTCTTTCACACGCTCCAAACAAGGTTATTAATTTTCACTCTCTTCTTCATTTTTTCATACAAGTTACAAGGTTTTGTCTGGACAGAGTATTGTCTTATATTACAGAAATACCCTTATTTTATTTTATTTTTTCAATTGAATTGGATATTTCAAAATGTCTAAATAATTAAAAAATGGGTCGCTGGAGCTAATTCTAATTCCTATTGTAGTTCACAAATCATCAAGACAGGAAAATAAAATCTTTCTCAAGAATGGATGAAGTTGAGAATTTTAATATAATATTTTTTTCAATAATTTACTTACATATATATAACGAAATAACTTCATTTATATATAAAATTATTTTTAATATTTATTAACTTCTTTGATTCTTCGGTCCCATTTAGTTTAATTGTTCGTAACAGTCGTTAATTATTATTGGTGGCTGTTAACTTGTAGTCAGTAACTGTTATTTAATAGTTGATTATTATAAATATTTGATAAAATTATTATTAGTTGTTGATATATTTAATGATCATTAAAAATGAATATTAATATTTATTTTTTATTTAAATATTATTTTTACAAGTTAATTTAATCTTTTTATTTAAATAAATATGTTTTTTTTTTGAAAAAGCTCAAATTTAAATTTTTTTTTGAAAAAATTCAAATATCAACTATTTTATTATATAACAGTTTATAACTATCATGAAAAAAAACTAAATAATTTAATACAATTTTTGAAAATCAAAATATTAAAAATTACATAAAAAAAAAATTCTCCAACACTCACTACATAAAAACAAGATACTATTACAACCATATATGGGTTAAGTTGATTAATTAATTATAGATTTGTTTTTAAAATTCATGTGATTTGACATGATATGGTTTTAGAAGAGGAAATGTTGGAGATATGGTATCCAACAGATTTGTCACAAAGAACAGAAAGCCAACTTGCACAATTTAAAAAATATAAGCATTTCAATTGTACCCTAATTGAATTTTAAAAAATAAAAAAATAAAAGTACTATAAACCATGCTAAATTATTGTCAGCACATACAAAATTATACAGCGAGGGTGAATTAAGTAATTTCAAGTAAATAATTTTACCGTTAAAAGTTCCAAAGAAAAGCCGACAGAGAGAGAGAGAGCCGCCCGGGAGATGAACTCAAAAAAACGGTGGGAGGCAGCGATCGGATGCACATGAGTTAAGGAAATACCCTTTTTCAGGAATCCACGTGTACACAAAAAGGTAATTTACTTGGAACCGGTTAAACAAGTCAAAAAATCCGCGTAAGAAGATGTGGACCAAGAGGAGTTGTGCAGTAATTAATGTAAAACACCGCCCAAATCCACTACCTTCCGTACTAAAGAGAACTGGCAAATGCCGGTCATCATTCAATGGGAAACCTCATTACTTCGAGCTGTTGTCCAAAATCTAAACCCAAAGTGACCATTCACACTTGGAAAATAAAAAATAAATAAATAAATAAACAGTCTCCATCTGTTTCACTTTCTCTTTGTATATTTTATTTTTTGTAAAAAAAAAAAAAGAAGAGGAGAACAAGTGCTACACTCAAATGAAATGAAGCAGCAGAATATGTGCTTTTGATAATTTTATAAAGAAAATTTTTCTATGGAGAAGAGAGAAGAGCAAATGATAAAAGCTGAGAATTTTATGGGAAATTCTACATTCATAATTAGCAGTGAAGAGATGCTTAGTGGCAGTGCTAGTAGTAGCTTTGCTTTATCATCTACAATACCAACAACAACATCATCAAGCATCTTTGACACGATGATGCCATTTGATATTGGTGACAAAGAGTCTTTAAGTTTTACTGAGTTGCTTGATAGGAACCAAGATTTTGGTCCTTCTTTATTCGATTGGTTTCCTTCGCCGATTCTTCCTCATCAACAACAACCATTACCTTCACCGGCATCTACTGTTCCTGAATCATCTGAGGTTTTGAATACTCCGGCTACTCCTAATTCATCTTCGATCTCTTCGTCCTCGAACGAAGCAGGAAATGATGCTCAACCTAATAATAAAGCTGGAGATGAAGATGACCAAGATCAAGATAAGAACAAGAAACAGTAAGTGTATTTTTCTTTTTTATGTTCTTGATTTAAAAAAAAAAAAAATTGTTCTGTTTTATTCTGTTTTCTAAAATTAATCAAATTTGAGTATATAATTAATTATGGGATTTGTAAATTGTTTGTGTTTGTGATTGTTTTAATGGTGCTGAAAGTGTAAATATATAATGTTTATGGGGATGGTTTAATAATTAGGTTGAAACCGAAAAAGAAGAACCAGAAAAGGCAAAGAGAGCCAAGATTTGCTTTTATGACAAAGAGCGAAGTTGATCACTTAGATGATGGATATCGATGGAGAAAGTACGGCCAAAAAGCAGTGAAAAACAGCCCTTATCCAAGGTATCATCAAAATAAAAAATCCCCCCATTTTTGTCTGATTTACATATACATATAATATATTAACCAAATCTTATTATTATTAATTACTTGTGTTGCAAGAATATGCAATGTTTTCTGGAATATAATTAGAAAATTATATTAGTTTGTTAATTTGTAATAACTTAATTAATTGTTTTTCAGGAGCTACTATCGTTGCACTAGTGCAGGATGTGGTGTAAAGAAGAGAGTAGAGAGATCATCAGAAGATCCGACGATTGTAGTAACAACATATGAAGGGCAACACACTCATCTAGGCCCAATAACACCAAGAGGAAGTATTGGACTTTTAGCAGATCATTCAGGCGGTTTTGGTGTTGCAACTAATAATAATAATTCTTCATCTTTTGTTGCTCCACAACCTCAGTACCAACAACTTGCGTATATGTATAGTTCAACTCCTTGTCTCAATATTAGTACTAGTACTAATCAAAACCCATTTTCTATTCAAGAAAGACGCTTTGTTCCTTCACCAACTTCTTTGCTTAGAGACCATGGACTTCTTCAGGACATAGTGCCTAATTCCCAGATGAGAAAGGAGACTACAGAGGAATAGAAAAGGAAGGATTATTTAGTTTCTGGTATGTAATTCTCTAACTGAATATCATGAATATGACTTTATGAAAGAGAAGGTTTTGTCTCTGGAGAAATGATTTAGTCCCATTTGAAGAAGAACCTTATCATTGGAAAGTGATAACTAGCATTTTTTAGCTTATTATTATGCCTGGACGACTAGCTAGTTACTTAATTTCCTTATTTCTTTTGGTTCTTTTTTTCTGTGTTATTCTTTGTATTCAGAGATGTATTATCCGATTACGGAGATAATTCAGTTTTTGTATAATCCTTTCCCCCTCTTTAATTAGTAGTTATTCAATTTCTTTAATTTATTCTTCTTCTTTGCTTAGTTAACTATCTTTATCTTTATCTTTATATAAATATACATAGTTATTAGTTATTATATGCATGTGCATTGACATTAGAAAGTGGTATTTATACATATTTAGGGTTAGGGTTTTTCCTATCTAATAATCTATCTAATCTAAGAGAGTCAGTTTAAACTTTATAACTTAAAAGCTTATGAATTTTATCTTATTCAAAATGTGTTGTAATGACATTATGTGTATATATATATATATATATAGCATGTCACAATTCTAATTGGCAGGTATTATATTTGAATTTCATACTGGAAATATGGGTTTTAGT
This sequence comes from Aleurites moluccanus, assembly GCA_948193065.1. Taxonomy (NCBI): domain Eukaryota; kingdom Viridiplantae; phylum Streptophyta; class Magnoliopsida; order Malpighiales; family Euphorbiaceae; genus Aleurites; species Aleurites moluccanus. Next base: position 51,706 of record CANXYC011504137.1, on the reverse strand, counting down.
ACAAGATTTATATGAACTCAAATTCTCCAATTTCAACTCGTAGCTTTTTAATGTATGATTCTCATAAAGTCTATCAGCATCAGGCTTTATGAATGATGGGGTTTTCTTCCATTTTAAGCTATAGTAACAGATGGGAAACTGAGGATTGAATGATGATGTGAACATCTAAGCAAAGAAATGGAGAGTGATTTTGTGATTTTAAGGATGGTGAAAGATTTTGGTAGGGATATGGGGTTGCTTTTAGCATTGTTGAAGATAATACCTTGTCTTTCTTTACTCTTGTGGCCATCGGAGTTGTTAAGTCCTTGTCCATATTGCATTGTCGTCCCTATGTTATGTATATATTTTCATGACGTGATTCAAATTTTTCTACTTACAGCCATACATGGTTTGTAGCTACTCAGTTGTTATGTTTAATCTATGGGACTACTTGGAGAGACACCCACTCTCATCAATGTGACTTTAATTTAACTTTCCAATCCTATTACTGAACACATACACATGTATGTGGATCAAACTCTCAGTAGAAGAAAAAGCATATATATATGGATGATGATGTGAAGAGATTCATCAAATGTCATGTTTTATATATAGTGGAAGAAGATATAGCTTCTTGGAATTGTCGAGCAGGATTTATGTTTGACAACTAGCAAAAGTAATGGTAAGGTGATGTGGAAGAATTATTATTTTTCCGAAATGTCTAATCAATATCTCTAATTTTCCAATACCTGCTTATAACCTTCTTTAATTTAAGACAAGATTAATTTATTTTCAAATAATAATATATCTTCAAATTTCTCTCTTTCTCTCTCTCTATATATATACACTAAAAATATAAATTAAAAATTAAATGTACTACTCCATATAATATACAACTTCTGAGCATATGAAATTTTACATTCATTCACACTTGTAGTCTCAATGATATGACATGTATACTGTGTGAAATGGCTTTAGCAATAACTTTAGATTGGAGAATTTGAACAAGAAGAAATATAGTTAGTAGTTATGAACATAAGTATATGTATGTATATATAAAGATAGGTTAAATAATAATAATAATAATTAAAAAAAAAAAAGAAACAATGAACATGATCATAGATAAAAATTTTATACATGTTCTTGTAACTTCCTCCATGCTATGTAGCAGTGAATATTCTTTAAATGATGGGAGGAAGATTGTTTGCTTTTAAGCACTGCTTTATTGGAAAGTAGAAAGAATTTGAAAAATTTGCAACCCTCTAAAGCTAACCTCTATATTATACATGTGTGTTAGAGAAAAGGTGTTATTGCGCAATTCAAATTTTCTATCCTATTTGATATTTTATTTATTATTTCATATATTTTTATATGAGCCACATCATTAATAAAAAATAATTGGCTATTAAAATATTTTAAAAAAAAAGTGACAGTACATAGAGATTGGGATACCAAATGAGATAGGAAATTCGAATTAGTAATTGAGTTAGAATTGTGTTGTGTGATTATATGCACACCCTAAACTTTTTAATTAGCCACTAATATTTAATTTTTCATTTCCTGTTGGGATTTCGTATCATTTACAGTTTTTCTACTATATGTCTTTTTCCTCAAATTAATTGCTCTCTTTTCTTCTTCTTTCTTGAAACATACACTAATTGATAATAAGTCGCTTAAATATACAATTAAGAGAAAAATAAACTTATTTTAAGCCTGGCTAATATTAAGAGAGTCGTTACTTGAACAAATTGTCATTTATTTTGCTTAAATATCTATTTTTTTAAAAAAAAGATGTTTCATTTATATAAAAAAAATAATACATCTCAAAAAAAATAATTAAAAAATTTACAATAAAAATAAATATAAATAAACTTTACTCCTAAGTTTTATTAACCAAATTAACGGAATAATAATATTCAATCTAACAACTATAATTGACATATTAACGAAAAATACGTTTTACTAAAAATTAACATCAAGTCATTTAATGAGTATTTTAAATATCTATTTATTGTTTCACATTTAGACATAAAAAATAAATTATTAGTCTAATTTAGACTTAAAAAATAATTTGGGCATTTCTAGAATTTTTTTTTTTGGGTTGTATATATTAATGTCTTTTACAAACTAGTGAAAGCTAGATTCCTGGCATTGCCAATGGGATTATAGTATAATGGTAAAAGAATTAAGAACATGTATGGTGCAATAATGGTGGAAATGTGTAGATACTCAACCAACTATTTTATTATACTATGGAATCAAATACTCATCAAAACACAATTATTCATTATAATCTCCAATTTCTCATAATCAATACTCCTGGAATATTACCTAACTATATGCAATCTTCATTAATTTCTCTATTAGATTTTAATCATTTTGTTTGTTAAAACAACTGCATCAGTAGGAGAATGTATATATATTAATTATGACAATATTGAACATATTTTTTCCCTCTCATATGAACACATTCTTTTATTGTCAAGGTGATGTACATGCTATGCTAATTCTGAGAACAAAAATAAATATATATATATATATATTTTAATTTCAGGACTAACCTAATTAATTAAAAAAATAATAAATAAATTATCCTTCAATAGAATCTGGTATACTAGCAGGGATTCATAATTAGAGGGGGGTGACCACACTATACGACCATGATTAAGCAATTAAATAATAATGTGATTATAGAAGCATAGACGTCTAAGTATATATAAACATATATACAAGTTGGAGCATATGATCTTGTTTTTTGACCCATTTCGTATTTGGATTCAAACAAACAAAAATAATCATATGTTATACTTCCATGAAACTTCTAACTATACCTAAGATATCAAGAGTTATATCTGTTCTTTTCTCAGAAAAAAAAAATTATTCATATCTGTTTTCTAATGATTTTAAGTTTGACTTTGCCCCATTATGTCAATGAATATAATCATCATTATTATTAGGAATTTTTTCAAAAATATCGAAAAAAAAAAAAATTTCAATTTTACTATTAGAAATTTATTTTTTTCAAAAATACTACATACCTAAAAATATTTTTTCAAAAAAAAAGCATATCTAAAAATATTTTTTCAAAAATATTATATATACCAAATATATCAAACATAAACTACACATATACCAAAAAACAGTAAAAAAAAAAAAACCATAAATTTTAAAGATAAAAGTAAAAAAATAATATATTTATGTAATATTCCATTATTATTATCTACAATTCTTAAGAAAAAAGAAAAAAGAAAAAAGTGGCCCAGAAAAAGGGTCCAATTGTATTTTATTATGAAAGCCATTTGAGAAATGGGCTTAGGAAAAGTTTGTTGGAGAATAAGTATTTATTGTGAATATCATTATTGGTGAATGGTGATGGGAAAATTATTTTTAGTTGATATCTAATCTTTTTTTCCAATATTTTCATATATATATTTATATATATATGAAAATAAAAGATAGCACAAAAAAAATATATGATTGATCCTTCAGAAGAGAGGCAAAAAAGGTAGAATTTTTGTTTCCCTGTGACGCAGAGAAAAAGGACCCCTTTTCACGTAATGTGGAAGAGTTCAAAACCCCAACTGCCATAAAATCTTACTGAAATCATCACTGTAGAGGGAGAGAGAGCACATGGCATGTATTTGGTAGTAATCAAGAACTTGACCTCTTCAAATTAGTTCTGGAATCATTCACATAACTGGCTTCTTCTCTACATAATTCCTCTATATAATGGAAGCCATTACCACACTAATACACCCGTATTGTTTAACACGATAATGGCTAGGTACTGCTGCTTATTGTTACCTTTCTGTTTTATAATGCTTAAGCTCGTATTAATTGCATTTGCAAACACACCTGAAACTGCCTTGAATAAAACTTGTGCTGATGATTTTGGTTTTGTTCTGCAATTTAACATTTACCAACAAAGCTGTCCGGAGGCAGAAGCTATCATATTTTCCTGGGTTGAAATTGCCATCTCTCAAGACCCAAGAATGGCTGCTTCCTTGCTTCGTCTTCACTTCCACGACTGCTTTGTTAATGCAAGTCATCATTCATTGTTTCTTTTTCATAGAACTTTTTAATCTGTAATGGTAATTAATTCACATAATTTATTAATGTGCAGGGCTGTGATGCTTCAGTGTTGCTTGATGATACTGACAACTTTGTGGGAGAAAAAACTGCACCACCCAACTTGAATTCATTAAGAGGATTTGAAGTCATCGACGCGATTAAAACAGAGTTGGAATCTGTTTGTCCTGAAACTGTGTCTTGTGCTGATATTCTTGCTATTGTTGCCAGAGATTCTGTTGTTCTGGTGTGTGTAACATCACTCTATATGTATGTCTTAATTAATTAATAGTTTCAGCTGATCTAACATTAAGTAATGCATTTGCAGTCAGGTGGACCAAGTTGGGAAGTCCAGGTGGGTAGAAAGGACAGCTTGAGTGCTAGCAAAATTGCAGCCACTAACAATATTCCAGCTCCAAATTCCACAGTGGCAACGCTAGTGGCTAATTTCCAAAATGTTGGCCTCACACTAAATGATATGGTTGCACTCTCTGGTATTCTTATAAAACTTATCATTAGTGTTTTAAGGAAATTAATATGATTCATTTCATTGCTTACTTACATTGCATGCAGGCGCTCACACAATAGGAAAAGCTAGATGCTCAACTTTCAGCTCTCGGCTACAAGGCACTGGCAACTCTAATAACGGCCCTGATGTTAATTTGGATTTCATTCAGTCACTGCAACAGTTATGTTCAGAACCAGACAGCACCTCAACTCTCGCACACCTTGACTTGGTGACCCCAGCAACATTCGACAACCAATACTACCTTAATCTTCTTTCAGGACAAGGATTACTTCTGTCTGACCAGTCTCTTGTGACTGATAACGATCAATCACGCCAGATCGTTGAATCCTATGCAGAGAATACACTGCTGTTCTTCGAGGATTTCAAGAATTCAATGTTAAAAATGGGAAGCTTACGGCCACTGACTAGGAGCAATGGTGAGATACGTCGGAACTGTAGGGTTTTTAATTAAACTCTACGCTAAATTTATCGAAATATCTGTAGTCTAATTCGTTCCGGTAATCATGTATTTTAATCTAGTAAAATGGGTGATAATGGATCAATAATTGGTGATACTTGAACGAGCATCTAAAACTGGCGCAACACTGCTTTAATTAAAAAAAACGCAGCAACGAGGGGAAAGAGGATAAAATACAAAGACCATTACTTTTCATGGGGAATCTATCGTCACCTAATACTGTACCTATTCCAGGCACAATATAGGATCAAACCTACGAATTACAGTAACTAGTAAACATGTTACATGGGAATTTGAATTTAAATAATAGTCACCACTTGCTCCATTTACTAATGGCATGTAACCTAAATTTGCTAACCCGATTAACTGGGACAGTAAATTCGCACAATTTACCAAGAAAATTAAATGCTGGAAAAACCATTCCAGCTGCATCTCAATTAGCATTTTAAGCTCATAGCAATTGCAGCTGTTGCCTTGGTTGACAGCATTCTCTCCCTAGGCTTTTCAGTAGCAGCAACATTTCGCCCATCTGCTAGCAGCCCTGGAATCTGCTCTTCCAGTTCACATTCCTGGAATGAAATCAACATGAGACCTATAGATGAAATAAAATAAAATAAAATAAATCATAAATTGCAAACTACATTTTTTATAACTATCCTCCAAATGAATCTACTACTTGATGAGACTTAGAGACCTTTCAGTCAATCATTCCCCTGATATTATCTCAAACCCTGTGACTTTCATGTAAAAGTTACCCAAATTATTTATGCTAGCAGAAATGGTATTGAATATCTGCTTCAACCATTCCATATCTGGGGAAAAACATAACTTTCCTCAGATTAACATAAAATGAAAATTAATTTAGCGCCAGATTTAATTACCAGAACCAGCTGCCTTGTGCTTCCACATCCAGTCCTGAGGAGCCTGAGGTCCCTGCAACAGAAAACGTCTCAGAAACAAAGAAGAAATGTGAAGTTACAGAAAAGATAAGGAACAAGCAGACTAGTGGATACCTGGAACCGTCTTGGATCATTGGCTGAACTAGCTGCTGCAGGTAATTGAGTATAACCAAGTTCCTGCAAAGCCCAAAAGATTCAGAAGAAAGACTGAAAATTTAAAAACAGTGGACATGATGAACTCCCTAACCGAATGGTAGGATGAACCACATAGAAGCTATATTTTTCAGTAGTGCCAGAATTGGCACGTTATAAACTTCTAGCAAGCAAGAGACTAGAACATCACAGAATTAAACTATTATATACAGAACTAAATGCATTGTGACAGACTTTTTATTTCCCTCTTCATCCTTTTTTATAAAAAAAAAAATCCTTTAACATTCTAAAGAGTAAAGATAGCAGAAATCTAGTAATCAAATTACTTCTCTTCTCATAGCAATCTTGAAATATTGTTACAATGCTTAGTGCAAATCAAACCAATTTTGAATGCCATAAATCCACTTCCACAAATTGCAATAGAACCATCTGACAATTCCAACAATTTGACTCTCCAGAGAATGAAAAGACTTGAAACATGAAGATACCATTACTAGATGTAGTCTGGCAATTTGCCCTTGATTCATAGCATTCGTATTAACTTTGTACAGAAAAAGAAATTGTGTGAATAACCCTCAACTCCATTATAGGATTTTCACAAATGCCAAATGAACTTGGTTGATGACAATACTATTGCTTGATATTAACCCAAAATCAGCATCCCTGATCCACATTCTTCCGAGAAAATTTCTTAATCAAGTTATCTTTCTATATGTGCACAAATACACCAGTAGACACAGTCAAAGCATGTGGTTGCAACAGAAGACCAACAGATCACACAGTTAAACACCAAATAGCAACTAGAAAATTAGGTCAAATAGCAACTAGAAAATTAGGTGTTCGTACTAGGGACTTGACAAATAGATAGTTTAGGATTCATTTGATAAGACTGAAATTTTCAAAGACAAATTCTAGCAAGGCATCATTGATATGCTAGCAAATCATGAAATGCAACCGTTTTCTACGTAGATGATGTTTACCTGAGCATCTTGTTGAGCTCTAACACCAGAAGCAGAAACTAGATTTCCACACAATTAGAGTTACCGATGGAAAACCAACTATTTAATTGAAGGCTATGAAATTCATATAGACACTAACCAATGAAGGAAAGGAAGGCTGTTGCAGCTGCTGCTGATGGCGGAACTGTGTTTGGATCTGAGCTTGAAGTGGCATCTGTTGTGCTTGTGGCACTTGATGGGCCAGAACTTGAGGGTTTGCCTGCACTTGAGGTTGTTGAATTGGAGGTTTTTGTTGCAGCTGTTGTGATTGTTGTTCAAATAATGTCAACTCGTCTGGTTTCTCCCACTGTCCGTCACAGAAATAAACTCATCATTTAGTTTGAAGATAAAATCCCTGCAGTGGAGCAAGTCAAGTGATTGGTTTCTCACCCGGCTTTCCCGAGTCACACTGTTATAATAGTACTTGAACCCCTCAGGAGAGGTATGCTCTGTCCAATTGCAATTTGCAGGAGCCGCTGGCTGGGGTACTACAGGTGCAACAGAAACAGAAGAAGTAGATGGAGGAACATCTGCAGCTAGTGTACTAGGAGGTGTACTAGCAATTGTTTGTGGTGAAATCCCTGGCCACTGAGAATGTAGGAAAGGCAATATTCTTAGCACAAACGACAATATTATAGAAATTTTACACACAAATGGAAGACACAACAACAAATTTGAAACTATGACACAAATATGGTGAGAAAAATTTCTATAATCGCAAAGATTACATGAGGTACAGAGCATTAATGTTAGAAGTAGGAGCAAATGGTCAACTTCCTAGCCTAGCTACTGTCCAGGAAAGAACTATCTCTAGTCATAACATCAAAGAGTATGACTAATGGACAGGTACTACAGAAGGACAACACCTCTAATTAGCAAATCCTAACATGACAAATTGGCAAGTGGATATTACCAGATGAAAATAGCATCCACTGCCGATGGACAGACTAAGAAAATTTGTACCTGTAAAACTTAATAATAATCAAACGCATCAAAATTATGTTTTCATGTCCTTTTTAAGGACTAACACCAAGCAGTTGTTCCAGTCATTTCTCTGCAACAATCTTGCAGCACCAAATACATATTTTTCCCCAGTTTTAACCAAAAAGGCATATAATGAACCCAGGACCTAAGAACAATGACACATCCTTCACCATTGGGCTAAGCCATCATTGGCCCCTTTATCTCTTTTTTCTTTTTATTTTTGAAGTTAAAATGCAAACTCTCGTACCCTCTAATCCAGTCATACCTGTTGTTTAGTAGGCTGGGTACTCTGCTGCACCTTTAAACCTTGGTTTGATGGCTGCATCATCTGATATTGTTGTTGCAACTGCGAGAATGCCTGCTGAGATGACTGAAAGGTGGCTTGTAGAGTTTGTGTCTGTTGCGACAGCATCTGAGCTAATTGAGAAGGGGACTGCTGAAGAGGCTGAAGCAATTGCTGCTGGGCAGGAGCAGCTATCTGCTGTTGATTTGTCATACCAGACACAGAATGGGATTGTAAATTGATATTCAAAGGCGCTTGTAATGGTGTACCAGATGAGGCTCCTGGCTGGAGCTGAGGCTGAGAGGCAGACAACTGTCCACTCATACTAAGATACTGCTGCGATGGCAGTGCTTGACTGAAGGGTGTTTGACCAGTATTAAGTGGAGTCTGCAACTGACCAACATGGGAAGTTTGTGTTTGTGAGTAAGATGTAACTTGAGGGTGCAGTTGAAGAGAAGGTGGTAAACGCTGAGGAGATTGTAGGGGTTTCTGCAGTGGCGATATTTGCTGGCTGACTGGTGGGACTTGCTGTAAAGTCTGGCTAAATCCCTGCAGGAAAAAAAAAAATCAACAGCATTCTCAAGTCATTCTAGGAAGATCACGAGTACATGTTGATGTTGGCATCAAAAGATATTCATTACATACCTGTTGCGCAGTAGAAGAAACCACATGTCCTGGAGGAGCACCATCAGAAGGGCCACCAAAGGGACCACCCTAAAGTTCAGTAATAAAAGCATGTAAAAAGTTTTGAGATAAAAGGAATACTGAGCATGTAAAAAAAGAAACCAGCATGGAAATAATTAACAGGAGAAATTTAACATATGCAGTGAGTCAGGACCCACAGTTTGAAAGCTCCAACTAAGAATACCAAGGTTAAATTTAAAAAGAGTTTACTAGATCATCAGTAGACTATCATACAAAAAGAAGTATTCTTTCAATTGAATGGCAAGACAATATTCCAGCTCACAATAAACCACCTACCTGATTTAAAGGCATTGCCAGGTCACCAGAACTTGGAAGCAACTGACAACCAAAACCACGGACACCAGCATTGGACGAAAGCCCCATATTCTGTGGACTCATTTGATGCCATGCATTGGGTGGGCCTCGATCACCCATAGAGTCACCAAAATTGGATGCCGGTCTACTAATAGTGAGCATGAAAACCATGGTGTTAAAACGTAGATGCTGAAGTGACAAAGCATTATCACCATAATGAGAATGGGAAAAATACCTGGGCCCTGGAGCTTGAAATCGAGGACCAAAACCTGGACCTCCAAATGCAGGACCACCTCTGGGAAAATTAAAGAGAGATTGGTGTAAATCACAAATAGGCAATAAAAGTATCTATAATCCAAAGTCAAAAGATGTGTATATAAGACCTTCAATGCCCCTCTATCCCCCTGCCAACCTCACAGAAAGAACCAAAGAATAAAGAGAGAAATGCAATAAACTAGAACAGAAAGGAATAAAAATGATATCAACAAAAACACCTTGAATCTCCAGGCCTAGGCCTCTTAGGATCAGCAAATCGAACAGTCAAAGGTTGATCACAGCCCTAAAATTCGGCAAAACGCAAAAAAAAAAATCACAACCGTTAAAGCATATTCATTCAATTTAAACCACTTAGCAACAGGATAAGTGTGCTTACTCTCATTCTGTAGATCCCATTAAGACCATTTATAGCTGCCAACGCAATTTCTCTACGAGAGTATTTTACAAATCCACATCCTTCACAACATTAATAAAGGCAGAGCAACAGGAAAATAGAAACATTATGACATTAGATTCATGTAAACAAAACACCATTAGAAAAAAAAAAATCCAGGATAATGCAAGAAGTGCTGACTGATTGACTTATAGAGAAGATAATAAATTGTATTAATCATATCAACCATCTCATACCATCTAAAGACTAAACTAAGAAGATAGACTGTAATTTAGCAAATGCTTTAGGAAAAGAAGAATATAATTATTTTAGAATCAGACATTTGATTTAGTCCATAAATTTCGTAAGGAATAAACATGATAGCATACAAAGAAAGCTCGTCTGACTAAGTCTACAAGTACCACGAGGGACAAATGTGCTCACAACTTAGCAATGACAAAGAAAGTCAAGGCCGAAAATCAAATCCTCAATAAAAAAACTGGCACCTAATGTTTTATTGAAAATAAAAAAGGAGTGAAGAACGCACCACGGCTTTGCTTCATTTCATCACGCATTAGGTAGACATCTTCAACATGGCCATACGTCGAAAAAATCTGCAGAAAGAAGGATTAGTAACTAGTTTTAAATTATTCATGCCTTTGCAGAAAAAAGTATAAAACTAACAAGACCTGTACGTATAAAAAGGTGGTCAATTTATCTAATGATCAGAGCGGAAAAGCAAATTTTACATCTCTGCTATGAGAGGAAAGAAAAGCTTCCTCTATGCCAAGTGCACTTTAAGGGGTAGGGTGGGATGGTGCTAAGACATTTTAATCTTAGACGGCAGAAAAAACTCAACCAATTGGCATATTTGACATACTTCTTCAACTTCCTTTTCTGTAGCTTGTTTGTTCAATGACCCTACAAACAACTTGTACTCAACTGCACCTACAATGAAGGAAAAAAAAGAAAAAAGCAAGACTGGAAATTAGGAAATTTATATGCATACACTCTTTAATGTAAAGCTTACATTTCAGGAACAAAAATTTCACTCACCGTTAGCATTTGCTAATGGAAAAAAACTTGATTCCAAATATTATAATCTCAGCACGAAAGCATATGTATTTCTATTTTATGAAAACTATGAACATATGTATTTCTATTTTATGAAAACTATGGAGTGTCTACCCAGCCCTAGTAATGTCATCGTCCAACATTGATTTGAACAAAAAGATTGATTTGAAAACCCATGAATAAAGCAACAAATTTCTAGACACAACCAACAAACCAAATTTCAAAAATTTAAAAGTTCAGTAAGCTAACGATTGTTACCAAGGCGCTCTCGTTCCCCATCAGCATATCTTACTTGGATTGGACCTACTCCCTGGAATAGAAATGTTTAAAGTATAAAATAACTATAAAGGCCGCAATTACTAAAGAAAGCACAATGATAAAACTTACTCCAGGCAGAGTATGTTGATTGTGCAAAGCTCTGATTGCCCTATCTGCTTCTTCAGAGGTTGCATATTTCACAAAACAACAACCTGCATAAGTGAAAGATTTTTCAACCTGATTTTATTGGTACACTTCTGAAAATGATAGACAAGCATGTATATATACATACGCTCATTACTATGCATATTACAGCTGTATACATGTTAGATATACACCATTGTTAACAGAGAAGACAATCTAAAATGACTGTTATTATCAGGTTGCATTCAATTGACTGTTATCCAGAGAAAGAACGGGATGCTTTCAGAAATCCTCAATATAAGACAGGTATAAGCTGTTGGAATTTACGAAATCATTGCAATTTGATGCATTCTTAAGTATAGAAATGTATATTAAATACTAAAATTAAGAGAATCTGGTTAAATATTTGACTTAACAAAGTTCAAATAGCAACGGTAAACAAAATGTGATGGATTTTCTTTACTTGAGACGGGAAAAGTTATGGCTCATAATTAATTCAACAAAATCCATTTCATTGCACATTAAGTTGCTTCAAGATAACAAAGGAGATAACAAACAGCAGCTTAATCAAACAATTATTTGGGTTTAATACTGACTTCTCTTTGAAAAGAAGAAGAACAAGGCAGAAGATTTAGAACCTATGATTATCATCCCCACTCCCAACCCAGCAAAACCCCAAATAGTACATCAATTAAACATCAAACTTTCTTTAGTAAAATAAAGATAAAGCACAACCCTAAGTAGCAAGACAAATATTTTCCATTTCCATCTAAAAACCTCATAACATGACAGAAAGGAATTCTCAAACAAAAAACAGAACTTATCTGTGCACAAGCAAAAAACACGATAACCACTCAATGTGTAGACAAGCACTAAAAGTACATTCCATCTTAGAAATATACAACATTGCCTACCTAACACACAGGAACCCATTTTACCAAAACAGAACTCATACACAGTATCACTCTTCACCCTTCAATTCCTTTCTTGTGTATAGAAAACTAATATACAACAAAATAAGTGGTAAAGGCATTGGTGCTAAGCTTACGTGCTTCGAAGATGCTAGTCAATAAAGAACTCATTTTCATATGAAAAGCATGAATGTTCAAATTTCCCAGTGCAACTCAATAATTAGAAATTTACAAAACTATATTTCACAGTTTTTTCTACAGTTCTACAACCTGGGACATCATCAAGCAAAAATGAGATTATCATAACTACATTGTCAGGTCATTAGTAGATGAGTAAGAGACTAGCAAAACAACCATCAAGTTTGCAGTGTCTAGCTCGTATAAAATCCCAAAAGGTAAAGTGTAAATATCAATTTGCCAACAAAAAATTTCCAGTTTTTTCTTTTGCTATTCTAACGCTTCATTAGGGAAACATATCCACGTACCAAATATAAATAAATTAGAACGAAGGTTAAAGCCTAAACCCAGGGAATATTTTACATAAAACTAAAAATGACTAAAAATTGAAAGTACTGGCTGGGTGGACTAAGCTGGTACACCAAAATTTGAACTCTTCTGTTGCAACAATCATTTGGAACGTACATAAAAATTGCTGCAAGTAAAAAAGTAAGGGCTATCATCTGATCATGATGATTCATGAATATTGCTGCAAGAGGGTTCTCATACGCTGCTGCTAATCACAAAGCATTAATTTTATACAAGGTCTTCCTCGCTACCCTCAATGCTGGTGTTTCCAAAACAATAAACATGGCCACATTGACGTTGGAATCCAACTAGATAGTTGAATACGCATCACAAATATTGGTTCTAATGGAGCTTATTTCTACCTTCTGCCCCATTCTATCAACAAACATGCACAACCGAGAATTCAAACATGCACAACCGAGAATTCAAACATGCATCTCTTGCATCACAACTAATCAGAGAATACAAAAAATTTCCTCCCACAGACAACATTGATTGTGCAATCCACGACATAACAACAGAACAACTATGCAAGCACAACCAAATCATCACAATGACATTGCCAACCCTGTAATTAAAATGAGCTCTAGTGCCCATAAAAAACTCAAGCAGATACACTAACTATAATACTAAATCGATCCTCCTCTACAAGGACCCCATAATAACCATCATGATCCCATTTTGCTGCTAGGAAAATTCCAAATTAGTTCTCGTGTTGACCAAGGAATACTTGAAATAAAACTAAATTTGGTGTTGCATAAAAAATATAAAATATAAAAAGAGCATTATATCCATAAGCATCCAATATGCATAAATGTAAGTACACAATGCTTAAGATGCAAATTATGAAGAAATTTTAATCACCATTCACATTTCTCAAATAACAGGAAAAACCATCAGAGGGAAGTTGGGAGAATATCAATCTATGGGTCACATGCTAATGCATATGCAAAGTAAAAAAAACAACGAAGGGAAGTTAAGAGAAAACAAATCTACCAAGCATCCAGCAAAACAAGATTAATCCTCTCAAACAGAATAATGAAAGCTATGTGCTACTGTACGTACTAAATCATCAGTCAAATAAGTGATGGAAAAAGCAACTGGAACCAACAAAATTGCTAGCAAATCTATACCACGATACCTACAGGAAAAACCTTACTAACCAAGAACACTCAACCTCATAAGCATTATGAGATCTATAACAATTGAAAAGTAGTCCACAATTCAACCGTGCAATTTCAAAGATAAAACAGTGTTCGGACAAAGTCATGAAATTGGCTTTCAATAATACTAGAGCAGTGCCACCACACATTCAGAATATAATAAAATAAGAGAACCTGTACAGACGCTTCTTTCTAAATCATAAACATAACCCACCATATGAATACACAGGCCACATATGCCCGGCACAGAATCTGTAGAATAGGTGGCATTTCTCAGCATAATATCACAACTGCCAAATTCATGTTCAACATTAAACAAACCAAACCACGAGATACAATTATCCTGCCAACACATATAAATGAAAATGATAAGTTTCGAACGATATTCAAGCAGAAAAACTAACTGAAAAGCTCCCCTAAATACGAGAAATAAGCACGCACATAATGGAACTCAGTATCCATCTCACAAGCAATAGGCTCACTTCAAAAAGTGAAAAATAAAAAGAATTAAAACAGTCAAACTTCTCAACACATGATTGCAAATAACTGTCACATCCATGCTCAAGAAAAAGGATCCAAATTACACTCATCCTGCCTATAATTACCCATAGAAGACAAGCTTCACATTCCATTCAAGCACAATAACTACCTCAATCAACTGCCTTGGATATTAAAAGAGTAATCATAATCAGACAGATTACACACAACATCCATCCCACAAACAAGGCATTCATAATTCCCAACATAGCTTTAAGGATCATAAAACCAACAACCATAGCTTATTTAATCCAGTAAGCAATTATATAAGACAAACTATCCAACTCCCCATCCATCTCATATGGCTCTGCTCAAGTTGATAAATAGACATTCCACGCCATTAAAAGTGTAAACATAATCAGACAGATTACACACAACATCCATCCCACAAACAAGGCATTCATAATTCCCAACATAGCTTTAAGGGGCATATAACCAACAACCACAGCTTATTTAATCCAGTAAGCAATCACATAAGACAAACTATCCAACTCCGTATCCATTTCATATGGCAGTGCACAAGTTGATAGATAGACATTCCACGCCATTCAGAATTATGCACCCCCAGGCTCATGATCATCAGAATGAACCACAAAATTCCTTCAAATTACATTGTGTTTAACACCCATCCAAAAAGTAATAATTTCAGTATTTTCTTTTCCATGTCACTAAATGTACAAAATTTGTCTTTAAATATCTTGACATAAAAAAGCTACAATATGGCAACAGACACTCCCAATACAAATGGCTTGTTGGGTAATGCCCCCACAGCTGCAGCGACTATAACAAGAGGAGGATCTAATCATCTTCATGTCCCCAACTGATATACATAAACTGGTTTTAGTAGGTTTACATGTGTTGCCTTCTTGTTTTGACAGGATGTAGACAAAAAAAAGGGTTGCAACCAAAACCAACAAGCCCTGAAACTTGTTGCAAAAACAAACTGAGATGAAAGATGAGCATACTTTGCTCCCATCAGCCTCTTAGAGACCTGAAATAAGATAGGTTTCAACCACAATTATTCATTAAAAATAGCATTTATACGTACCTTGTTGCTGTCCTGTTCTCTTATCTTTGATCAAAGCAACCTCTATCACATTTCCATGTTGTTCAAACAAGGGGCGAATCTGGGAGCACAATGAGTAATGTTTAACAGTATACAAGAATTTGAACAACGATACACCCAAAAAGAAAAATTTATAGTACGATGAGTAGAACATTCACAAAAAGCCATGCTGAAAATAAATGCAAGGGCTGATGATTTCCGATGCAAAATAGGAAATGACATTGCATTTTTTAAATAAACAAAGTTACAACTACACTGCATTTCTAATTCACCATCACATTAATGAAAATCTCACTTTAGTTATCTAAGATAAGCATACAAGTCTACATATACACAAACAAATTTTTATATATGGGTTTCAAGTCATGAACATCACATGCTTCCATGACTCAATACAATTTCAAAGACAATATGCTCATCAGATCATGTTAACAGACTTACATCGTCTTCGGTAGCTGTCCTTGAAACAGATCCCACAAAGAGTTTGGCAAAACTACCACCATCAAAATATTCTGGCAGAAAACAAATTAAATGATGAGCACCTTTAAGGCAAAAAGAATTTGACTTTGAAGATGCGAATTGCAAAAACAAAACAATATGATGCCGAGTCAAATTAAATGAACTAGACTAATCTAAGTTTTTGAGACAAAGAACAACAAAGTGCCAATCCAAATAAATAAAACACCAGCTTGGAATAGGTCTTATGTATAAGTTGAGAAGTATAACCTCGAACAACAGCAGAAATAAGTAAGTTACGTTGCAGAATAGCAGTAGGCAAATAGAATTATATGTTAAAAGTTAATGGTTTTAACTTATTTGAAAGTTAATGTTACACAATTCTCTGAAATGAAAAATGCTGATGTATTGATATCCAAAACAAATACGAAAGCAACACCTAATAAAATAAATTTAATCAATCAATAAATTAAATCTCACCAGGGGAACCTCCATGGCCACTGAAAGTATACCCTCGTTTCTGACCCAAGAGAGGCTGTGGAGGTGGCACCTGGTAATTAGGCCCAAACCCTCCAACTACACCGCCCATCGGCCGAAACACTCCACTACCGCCACCCACACCGCCTCCCATTGGTCCAAATTCTCCTACTCCTAACCCAACTCCAACATCACCAACAGGAGGATGACGAGGGGGGCTGTCAAATGGGCGTTCACTACCACCACCACGATAGTTGGGGCTACAGCGGTCGTAATTGCTGCTATTATTATTCCCGTTGCTAGAAAAGCGGTTCATGGGACCATCAGAGAATCGAGAAGGGCCATCTGAAAAGCGAGAGGGGCGACGATTATGATAGGAGTCCTGATTGTAGACACTGCTGGTATTGCTACTGCTACCGCCGCCGCCGCTGTAGCGGTCTCCCCTGTGCCTCTCCATTTAATGTTGAAGAATTTAAGAATCGTAATTTTGCAATTTCAGGTTTTAAAAAAGATGAGAAGCGAAAGGAACAGTACAGCGTAGTGCAGAATTGTGCTGCTGATGAAAGAAGAGGGAAAAAAGGTAAGAGGGCTAAGAAAATGAGGTTACGTGGCTTTTCAAAGGCAAAAAATTTTTGTAAAATTTTTTAAAAATTATAATATTGTAACATTTTTATAACAAATTTAATAATATATTTTTATATAAAATAAAAATTAAATAAATTTAAAAAAATATAATATAAGTATATTAAATTTAGACAATTAAAATTTAATCATCTAAATTTAATAACTTATATTACATCTTTTGAGGAAATTTTTATAAAAAATATCATAATATTATAATTTTTAAAAAATTTTATAAAAATTTTTTATTTTCTAAAAAACCTACATAATAAAAACTGATGCATTTTTAATATATCAGCCCTCAAGCCCTCACTTGATTATAGCGCCGAGTTAACGATTATTATGAATCATTGCAGTGAATGAGCGCTGATGTCTTTATTTTTCATTGGGTCAGCTCTTTTTGTTTTTTGGTTACAGTTACAGACCAGGCTCGGGCTCGATTATGATTAAATATTTTGTGACAGAAACAACATTGGGCTGAGCCCTTTCAAATGGGCTTCTTTTTTCAGTTTTTCTTGCTCTTCACCGACGGGGAACAATTGCTACTCCGGAATTCCGATTCCTCAATGAGCCAGAAAATGGCAAATAATGGTAATAAAAAAATAAAAAAGGGCAAATTTGGTGTAGAATTTTCTGGAGATTTTGTTGAGATTTCTATTGCATGGCCTAATGATCCAGGAAAAAAACCTAGCAGGATTTTGTGTTGCCTCGTTATTAGCCAATGATTTATGTAATTAGTTAGTTATTTAGTGGAACATCAGCATCACCTACATTTGTGATTTTCCTGAACTCGTTTCTGATTTCACAATTATTTTTGGTGCAAAATTTTTAGTAGACAACTATACTTTCTTTAGGAAATTATGATAAATAACAATCTTTGGTGCAACATAAACACATATTAATGGGAAAAAAATGAGCTCTTATTTAAATTTTTTATATGACACTATATAACCATGAAACCCTAACTCTGTTTTCCCTGTAATCCTCCCTTAAGCTAAAATGGAAGGCTGGCCTGGCAGAGTTGAGAATGCTCTCCACCTTTTTGTTTAACAGAATAAGAACTCCAGGGTAAAGGTACCTGATTTGAATCATTCCTCATTCCTGGTCTCAAGTTCTCAAATTTCAATCCTAAATCTACTCTCTCAGGTAACTCAAAATGTAAAGCACAAAACAACAGATCAATTGATAATCTTAGTGGAGAAAATCATCATCCACATCATGACAAAGCTTGAGAACTATCTATTGAATGGGAACCTGCAGAAGCTATCAATCCAAAAAGATTAATTCAGCCCTGTTTAAGCTGTGAAAACTGCAATAATAAACTAAAGCTATGTCCCAATAATAAAAACTTCCTTTTATTACCATTATCAATTCAATTGCATGGACCCTGCTTTCAAGTCACAAGCAATCAAAAATCCGAGGAAAAAACTAGGTAATGTGAAAGAAAAACTAAAATCCAATATTATTTATAACCTTGAATTCGATATATGAAATGAATGTAAAACATTCCCAACAGGTTACACTTCAAATTTATCACACCTGAGGATGAACTAATTCAACTTTGAGAGAACAAAAACACTTTAGGCATTTTGATTAGCACCTATAGTTTGCAAGTCCAAACATTTGCATTGCATCCTCAAAATTAATTTCAGAAAACGAATTCCACGCCTAGAAACAAAACTGAAACTACTGCATACCATATGATAAGCTTAGAGAAAGGGGAAATTAAACCATGGTTCTTCATTTTTTACATGACACCATGGAAGAATTTTTATAATCCTTTTAATATCCAAAATGGAAAGATCAATTAAATAATAATCTTCATGCAAAGACAAGTGGTAAACATTGTTTAGGATGATGAAACAATCAGACCAAGAATAAAGGCAATATGCAACAGAATTCTTATTATTCAATTTACCTTTACAATAACAATGTGTTCTTTAAATATACAAAAGATAATCTTTAATAGGAAAGAATCAAAAAATGAGTCAGCTAAGCCAATAAATTAGAAAGAAATAATCTGTACACAATTAGCCTAAATCAATGGATATAATTGCTGAGTTACTCAATCACCGCTTGACTGTTTCTTGGTTCAATACCCTCCCACAAGCCAAAGGGGGGCCTTGAGCACACTTTGAGCTTGGACCGAAGATACTCGAATCGCGATCGAACAACACCTTTGGTGAGAATGTCAGCAATGTTGTCCTTGGTGCCAATGAAGTGGACGGTTATGTCTTTGCGTTGAACCATATCTCGAACAAAATGAAAGTCAACCTCGATGTGTTTTGTTCGTGCGTGAAAAATTGGATTGGAAGCAAGATAAGTTGCACCAATATTGTCACACCAAATGATCGGAGAGTTGTTGACAGGACAATGTAGCTCGGAAAGTAGACTTCTTAGCCATTGAACTTCAGCTGCTGTGTTTGCAAGAGCTTTGTATTCAGATTCAGTTGATGATCGGGCTACTGTTTTTTGCTTTTTGGAGTACCAAGATATGAGATTATTGCCAAGGTATACTGCAATACCTTCTGTGGAGCGACGATCATGTGGACTGCCAGCCCAATCAGCATCGAAGAAAGCTTGGAGATGATGTGTGGACTGGCGGTGAAGAAGAAGGCCTTGATCTTTTGTGTGCTGCAGGTATCGCATAATCCTTTTAAGAGCAACCCAATGGGACTCCTTAGGATTATGCATAAATTGACACACTTGGCTGACCGAGAAGGCAAGGTCAGGTCTAGTGAGACTTAGATAATGCAAAGAGCCAGCTAGTTGGCGGTATAATATGGCATCCACGGCACTTTTTGTCTGGTCTGGAGATAAGAGGGAGCCCATAGTAGAAGGTGTGGAGACAGGTTTGGCATTGGACATTTTTGCTTTTGCCAACAGGTTCTCAATGTAACGTTTTTGTGATAGAAGCAATCCATCAGGATGAGATATTGCCTCAATACCCAAAAAGTAACTCAATGTCCCCAAGTCCTTGAGGGAAAATTTTGTACCAAGAGCAGCAATAAGTGATTGAATACTCGATGAGCAATTTCCAATAACAAGAATATCATCTACATAAATAAGAACAAACAAAATAGTGTTAGTGTTGAAATAAATAAAAAGAGAAGAGTCATTAAGAGACTGAGTAAAGGAATGGACAAGTAAGAATTCCCTGAGTTTTGAAAACCATGATCTTGGTGCTTGTTTTAACCCATAGAGAGATTTGTGAAGCTTGCATACATGTTGAGGATGAGTTTTGTCTTTGAATCCTGGCGGTTGTTCCATAAAGACGGCTTCATCTAGTGTGCCATTCAGAAAGGCATTATTTACATCAAGTTGGCGAATGGACCAGCCCCGAGACACTGCAATAGCAAGAATAAGACGGACAGTGGTAGGTTTGATAACGGGACTAAAAGTTTCTGTATAATCCACTCCATGAATTTGATGAAAGCCTTTGGCAACGAGGCGCGCTTTGTATCGTTCAAGAGAGCCATCTGATTTTCGTTTGAGTCGATAGACCCATTTGCAACCGACTAAATTCATTGAAGGATGATAAGGGACCAAGGACCATGTTTGATTACGAATCAGAGCATTGAATTCTTCAAGCATTGCCTTTTGCCATTCTGGTCGTTTAGAAGCCTCTGTAAAACTTGTGGGTTCAGATTGAGCAAAGTATGTGACAAATTCTGGGCCAAAAGTTTTCTTGGGAGGATGAGGATGAAGGGTCATTGTATGAGATATAGGAGGAGATGAAGGAGAAGATGGTGCGACCAAGGATTGGGTTACAGGAGAGGTAGTTGAGGTATCGGTGGAATTTGTGTTGTTGAGTGTAGGAAAAGAAGCATCAGGTATGTAGGCATAGGAATCATGAATGGGTTCAGCTAGAAATGACAAGGTAGTTGGGGGTTGTGGTTGATTAGGACAGGAGGCCCATGGTGTGGGAGACAAGTCTGGGATAATACGGGTGGACTTTGTAGAGAGCTTATGAAAAGGAAAGTTAGATTCATCAAACTTTACATGGCGAGAAATATAAATTCGTTGTGTTGTGGGACAGAGACATAAATAGCCATGATGAGAGGTATTATAACCTAAGAAGACACAAGGTTGTGATCTGAAATCAAGTTTATGATTGTTATAGGGTCGCAGAAATGGAAAGCAGAGGCAACCAAATGACTTTAAGAATTTGTAGTCAGGATTTTTACGAAAGAGACGCTGGAAAGGAGAGATGGAGTCGTTGGATCTAGATGGCATGCGATTTATGAGATACACAGCAGTGGAAAAAGCAAAGG
Source organism: Aleurites moluccanus (assembly GCA_948193065.1). Lineage (NCBI taxonomy): Eukaryota > Viridiplantae > Streptophyta > Magnoliopsida > Malpighiales > Euphorbiaceae > Aleurites > Aleurites moluccanus. The sequence continues at coordinate 30,202 of CANXYC011504137.1, read as the reverse complement.
TCCAGTATGTAGTGGGAACATGAGAGTGGGCAAGAAGAGAGAGTCCTGTTTCGACAACATGTCGATTACGCCTTTCAACAAGACCATTTTGTGCAGAAGTATAGGGACAGGAGAAGCGATGATGAATGCCTGCTCGAGTTAGATGGGGAGTGAGAGCAAGAAATTCACCTCCATTGTCAGTTTGAATATTTTTAATTGTGGTGCTAAATTGGCGTTCAACCAAAGCCTGAAATTTAGAGAATATTGCTGAAACATCACTTTTATATTTCAACGGATAGAACCAGATAAACTTAGAGTAGTCATCAATGAAGATTATAAAATAACGTTCTTTATTTATTGAATAATTGGGAGCCGGTCCCCATACATCGGCAAACACAAAATCTAGGACATTTTTACTTTGGAAGGATGAACTGGGAAGGTGAAGACGACTAGACTTGCCAAGTTGACATGACGAGCAAAGTTCAGAGGTGAGTTGAGAAGAGGTACAAGGAAGACTATGAGAGGTAACAATGTGCCGAAGAAGTCGTGGATGAGGATGCCCCAAGCGATGATGCCAGGTGTCAAGGGATGTGGAAGCATGCAGAGCAGATGGCTTGTATGCATTTTTAAGAAGGTATAGGCCATTACAACTTTTGCCGTGGAGAAGAGGCGTTTGCGTCACCTGGTCCTTGACAAAGAAATGATCAGGAGAAAATTCAAATTTAACATTGTTATCATCTGAAAATTTGTGAACAGAAAGTAAACGATGCTTTATGGATGGAACATGTAAGACGTCAGAGAGTAAGAAAGTGGTATGTGGTGTGTGTAGGTAACCAGACGCAATATTTTGGATGGGTAGAGACTTACCATTACCGACTTGAAGAGAAGCACCTGGTGGAGCAGAGATGGTGTTATCAAAACCAGAAATATCAGGAACAATATGATAGTTTGCATCTGAATCAACTAACCAACTAGAGGGATCGGTACTAGAGGGTGTATGAGTGTAATGAGCCATTGGAGGAGCAAAGGAAGTGTAATTAGTAGTAGAATTGCGATGTGGACAACGATTACGAAGATGGTGAGGGCTTTGATAAACGCAACAACGTCGACCATGTGTTGAGTTTGAGGTAGGGGGAAGAGGAAGAATACCTGCATCATTGGAAGGTGTAAAAGATGGGGAGAATCTATTGATATTATTTTGGCGGTGAAAATTGGGACTGTTTCGAATATGACCATGATTACGAGGAGGATTTCTGTGAAAAGAGGTGCGACTGACATTAGCAGTAGGGGATGAAAAAGAAGAGGAGACAGAGAGATTGGAAAGCCGTGTAGCCAGCAATATATCCTTGCTGCGAATTAGTCCGAGAAGTTCAGAATAAGGAACGGACGAGCCACGAGTAGTGAGTGAGTCAATAATGGAATCATACTCACTACAAAGACCACGAAAGACAAAAGTGTTGAAGGTATCATCATCTAATGGACGACCAGCGAGAGTGAGTTCATCAGCAATACCCTTGAGTGGATGAAGATATGCTTCCCCTGTCTCGCTTGAAAGTTATGGGTCTTGCATGGCAATACTCAATTGAAGGATACGAGCATGAGAAGTGCTGGCTAAAGAGGATGAAAGAACATTCCAAATACCGGTTGCAGTTGTTTGGCCGACTACAAGAGGAATAATGGACTCGCTGAGGGAAGAAATTAAGAGACTTTGAACAAGTTGTTCTTGTTTATCCCATTGGGCAGCTTCTGGATTTGGTATAGGCTGTGAGTTTCTTTCAGTATTGATAATGGTAGCAGAAGGGCGAGGATAGGTGCCATCAATGAAGCCATACAGTGATTGGCCACGAAGAAAAGGTACAACTTGTGTTTTCCAGAGGAGATAGTTGGAGTTGGTAAGTTTGATTGTGATAAAGTGATGTGCTTGGTTCAAGGAGAGAGGTGATGAAGAAGAAGAGGAAGAATTGGCCATGGTGACAAGAGAACAAGGAAGAGGAAGGCACAGATAAAGAGGCACGACTCTGATACCAAATCAGACCAAGAATAAAGGCAATATGCAAGAGAATTCTTATTATTCAATTTACCTTTACAATAACAATGTGTTCTTTAAATATACAAAAGATGATCTTTAATAGGAAAGAATCAAAGAATGAGTCAGCTAAACCAATAAATTAGGAAGAAATAATCTGTACACAATTAGCCTAAATTAATGGATATAATTGCTGAGTTACTCAATCACCGCTTGACTGTTTCTTGGTTCAATAGAAACTTCTGATGCTTAAAGAATAAAGAAATAGAAACTTCTGATGCTTAAAGAATAAAGAAAACCAAGGATAAAAGCACATAACGCCTGTTACAAATTAACTATGTGGCCTTCCATCAACCCTTCAATTCACTTTTGACTTTAACATTTCATCGAAGTTGGTATGAAATGCCAACAAGAAGTCAGACAATAAGGATAAGAGTAGAAAAAAGTACTGGCAAGATATCAAAATGAAAAGTTACAAAACTAGCCTTAGCCTTATAATACTACAGATCTAATAATGCAACGATGAGAGACATGGATGCTTATAGTTTCAGAGCTGAACATATGAAATTTAACAGTAAATTAAAAAAAGCCCAAATAGAACAAAGTAAATTGGAGAAACAAATTGAAAAATATTATCAAATGAAACAAGACATCCAGAGAAATTAACAGTTCTTTCCTTAAGAAATTGATCTGCTTTAACTTCAATAGCAGATTAATATTGGATGAATAGTAGACACATAAAATATAAAATCCATTGCATAAAATGAAGAATGAAATTAATGATATGGCTATTGTAAATCTAGATGTCATTCTAAACCCTTCTATCCACCCAAAAATGAATTGAGATCAATCATCACAAATGTAAGGTCAACCGATGCCAATTCCATGCTTTCAATTCCTTCCCCAACAAAAAACTTACTACAGCATCAACACAAGCATATTGAACTTGCTCGATACTAAGCCAACGAGTATCCCAAGCGCTACACCCAATCCACTTTGGCTTCCTCACATCGCCCGCACCAAGGATTGTCTCTGCTAACTTTTCCATTGATAGCTTCTTACTCAATCTCCTCCTCACTGCCGCCACATCTCGAATATCAAAAATCCTAGACACTAACAATTTATGGTTAGACCTACAAAGCATAGCCTTATCATTATGATTCCAAACACCAACGAAAGTGACGCGAGGATCATTAAGAAAACGGCAAAGAGAAAGAGGAACAGAGTGGGCATATTGGAGTTGGAAGATTAAGCATTGACAACCAATGCAAAGTTGGAGGGTAGCCGCTGATGGTGGTGGTGAGATACTGGAGAATGGGGGGCGCCATTGCACACCGAGGCCAACGACTAGTGTGTGGCGGCTGTGGCGGTGGATGCGAAGGGTTCTGTAGAGCCAATTACGGACAACGGGGGTGAAGAAGTGACGGTCGTATGAATACTGAGATGGAAGAAAGGTGCATGGGTTATGATTGTTATGGGATGCAATAGTTATGTATTTATCGTTCACGGTGAGTGATGACCGAGCGGTTTAACTAGGGTTTTGGTCTCCTGCTAGAGAATGAAAAAGAAGAACCAAGGTTGAAAATGGAAGACCACCAACTAGCACGATTTTGGGCGGCGGATTTGCTGCTAAACAATATAAAGCAAAAAATATGCGAATCCCGAAAACGACACCGTTTTGCTGGGTTTTTTTTTTTTTCTTTTCCTTTCTCAACAAGTAATTCTGCCTGGGGAAGCTCCAATTTTCTCAGATTGAAATGACCTACACCTCCACTGCCAACAAACAAGAACAAAAAGAAAAATCTAGAGAAAAAAAAAAGTAGAAAATGCAAGAAACTATTTCACATTCAAAATCACTAAACCATGAAAAAACAATAAGTTGTAGACCATATTGAACAAGAATTAATGATTTCAGTTAAAATTTACAGCATCAACATTCTTAGAACCGTCCATTTTGTTCTACAACTGTTTTCCATATGCATATTCAAAAAGAAAAACACGTTCCAGTCTTTGTTTGCAAAAACCAAAAAGTACTTCCCAGAATCACAGATAAACTCGCAATCCTGAGCTTTCAGAACTCCCAAGCACGCATATCCTTGCCAATTTCAAAGGCCACACGAGCATCAACACAAGCCTGCAAAATCTGTTCATCAGAGAGATCCTCATCGCTCCAATCACTCATGCTTATATCCCTATCCAACCTCACCCCCTTGTAGCCCCAATACTCATCTACAATCTTCTCCGCTGAAGCCCTAGCAAGACGCTCTCCATCATCATCCACCACATATCTCATCAAATCGAGAAGCTTATGAACCCTCAACTCGTGTTTCGACAACCACAGCATACTCTCGTCCCTGCCATTCCAAATCCCAACGAAAGTGTTGTTTGCGTCAGGGAGAAAGCGGCGAAGAAGGAGGGGAACTCTGTCGGCTAGTGAGAGTTGGAAGATCAAGCAGCAAGACCCACACAGATCTGGAGAGTGTCGGCGCCATTGTTATTCCATGGATTCCACTGGACACCAGGCCGACGACAAGGCGACCAAAATAACTTCGACGAAGGAAGAGGGTGGTGCTGAGCCTTTTCCGTACGACGGAGGCAATGGAAGTGTTGGGTACATAAATGGGTGTGCCAGAGAAGTCAGCAGTGTACGAGTTGTAGTCATGTTGGATGATGGTGATTTCAGGCGTGGTTCTTCTTTTCCAGTCGTACAGGGAAACTCCGCTTTGCGTGCGTTGAGCAGAAACTTGACAGAGTGCAACTAATGGGATAGTGGCGTTTCTGTTGTAATTTACTAATTTTAATGAACGAAAACAACTATTTCTCTTTTTTTTTTTTCAAAATTTCAACAATAAAGTTATTTAATAAAATAAAATCTTAAATTATAATCCTATTAACATTTATTTATTTACATTTATTTATTTCAAACCAAATATTATAATTATTTTTTTAAAATATACTCATATAAAATATTTTTTTAATTATGTTTCTCATACAAATAACTTAATAATTTATATTATTAAAATAAAAGGAAAAAAATGAAATTACATAACGTATACCATACCATGACAAAATATTTGTCTATGCTTTATTTCATCTTTCATACATCCAACGAATTAATTCGTTGTGAGAATAATGCAATAAAAATGTCTATTAAAATTAAGTTTATATGTTTTATTTTTTTAATGAAATCTCTCTCTTTTAAATGAAAATTTACTGTCTAATCTCTCGTAAAAAAATAAGATAATAAAATATATCATAGTTGATAAATAATATTAAGACTTCGAGTATTTCATAAATAAAAATTGTTAAGTATTAATAAAAGAAAACCGTTATGTTTTAAATTTTTTATCAATTTCAGTTTTTAGTAAATGAGATATTATTTTATTTGATATATATATATATGTACTAACACTACAGTGTCCCGTTGAGGGATATATAATTCATGTCTCTCTTTTTTTGAATAAATAAAAAAAAATTCATGTCTCTCTTAAAAATGAAACTTATTTTTAAAATGAGCATCCCTGAGATAATTTATGATAAATCATGGTTGTCCTTCATATAATTTACATTATTGATCTTTTAAAATTTGATTTCAAAGTACACATAAAGAATAAAAATATATTTGATAAGTTCAAAAATTGTAGTTTGAGTTTCAATTTGTCAAATGAAAGTAATTTTGGACATTTTACGACCATTATTAGGCACGTTATAATGTAAAAATTATAGTATAACAATAAAGACAAGCAATGGTGTTTAATAACATACACTAAATTTTTATAAATTAATAATTTTTATTATATAATAATTTATTATAATTCTAACTTGAGTTAATAAATTAAATTAATAATTTTATTAAATTAATATAATAAAATTTTTTAAAAATTTTATATAATTATATAGTTGTGTTCATATTATAAATTAATAATTTATCAATATTATATAAATATAAATAATTATATATACTTTTTTATTTCATTTAATTTATATTTAATTCATCATATATTTTTCTATTCATTTTATTTAGTTCATTTTAAATTAATTACATATTTTTTATTTTATTTTAATTATTTTATATTTAATTGATCATATATTTTTTTTTTAATTTCAATTATTTTGTATTTAATTGAACACGTATTTTTTTAATCCATTTAATTTATATTAAATTGCTAATAAAATTAACAAACCACAATGAGATTATAATTAATTAAGATATATTTATTGGATTATAAATACTCTCTTTAAATTATTAATTTATCGATTAATTAAATATCTTTTTTAATTAATAAAAATAATATTAACTTATAAAAGTTGTATTGTAATTTAAATTATAAAAATTATTTTAGTGGGCATTTGGAAAATTTTTTTGATGTAACTGTTAGCTTTTTGATTTTCATATATCATATTTACTTAATTTTTAATAATGATTAGTTATTAGATAATATTTAGGTATTCAAATAATAATTATTTATAAAAATTTTAATTTAGAGTCTTTTTTTTTTAAATGATGCTTTTGAAATAAAAAAAATTAAATTATTCTTTAAAAATAATATTTAAATAAAAAATAAATATTAATATTTATCTTAATGATTGTTAAACATATTAACAGTTAACCATTAATATTAATTATACTAAGTACTTAAACAATCAGCTTTCGAATAATAATTATAAGTTATCAATTATTAATTATCAGCTAACAATAATAAGCAACCGCTAATAACTAACAACTATTATAATCAATTAAATTAAATGGGACCTCACGCGATGATCCGTGAATAATCATGTTTCATCTAAATTTTTTTCATTATTAACATAATTTCATCATATTTTACCTTAATTCTTGAAATCCTAATGGAATAGGATATAAATTTTAAAACCTATCCTCATTGCTATTCTTATTAAGCATTGGGGTTTTGAAAAAATTAAAAAAATATATAGCTTTCAAAATTTAATTTGGATGAATTGGGGTTTTGAAAAAATTAAAAAATATATAGCTTTCAAAATTTAATTTGGATGAATGAGTTATTTTTTTATTATGTTAATTTTCACCCAATTTATATTAAAATCAATATAGACTTATTTTTCTTGTTTAATTTCACTCATATTATAATGGATAAAATTTATAAGTGCTGTAGATACTATTTTTGCATACATTTATTATGTACCAAGATTCACGATTCAGCTAGTCCAACAAGTTAACAGGCGGAGGCCGGAGCGGAAAGCTGGGGTCAAATACAAAACGACGACAATAAGTTGCGTTTTGACCTATGAAAATGGTACTAATTTTGTAAACTGTCAACACTACATCAAAACTCCACCTTCGCGAAAACATTTGGAACAAAAATTTGTGGGTTTTTTTTTTTTTTTTTTCCTCCCTCTGTTCGCTTTCTGTCTCTGAACTCCGGACTGGCGGCTTCTCGTCTCTCACAGCCAGAGACCACCACCTTGACTTTGGCCATCTTAACACGGTACTCTCTATCTCTCTCGCATTCACTCATTGTTGCTTGTGATTCTGCATAAACAAGTTATAGGTATCTGTTTGATTCTCAGGAGAGTGATTACCTGATTTTATGTTCAAGGTATAATAGCTGTATATTTTTGAGATTTCAGTGTTATCGGCTGTAATTTGTCCATGAGATTATTCGTTTGGTTCATTTTATTAAGGAATTGTATGCGGTTGTTGTTTTAATGTTTTGAAACTAAATACTTATTGAATTTGTATTTAATCAAACAATCGTATTTGGGGATTCGTTCAAGCGTCCGTGGCTTGAAAATTTTGGTCCCCATTTTGCAATTAAAGGATATAGAAGTCTGAAAAATTCCTCCAAAAACGAAAGAAACCCAAGTAAAACCCTTTCTGGGCCAAATGGCTGTTATGTGTTTGTGTTTGCATTTATTTATTTTTTTCGTAATATTCAGTTTGATATTAGGCATCAAAGAAGATAAATGCTATTTTTATTTTATTTTTTGGGGTTATGTGTGTTCTGCAGGGGTTTTCATGACAGTGTTTTTATGTTTTGCTGCAGCCACAGATTTGAATTTGTTAGTAGTTGAGGCATTCTGATACTGTTGGAAATGGATATTGATTCTGGTTTTGAAAAAATGAATATTAAATCCGCAGAGGAAAGTTCTTCGATGCAGTTGGATTCAAAGGTATGCTGGTATTGAATATTTCTACTCACCAATGTTGTTATGCTGGGATTGAATATTTCTATTCACCAGTGTTGTTATGCTTTCTTATTCCCTCTGTAATATTTTTCACAATTTAATCCAATTTTGTTTATTGAATTGCTTGAATGATTGATTTTTTATAGGATCTTTCTGAATCAATGGACAAACTGAATATTGATCAATCAGCATCTGGACAAGCTAGTTCTTCCTCAACAAACTTTAAAAGAAAACCAGTTGTCGTTATTGTTGTAGGAATGGCAGGTATATTTTGTCGGTTGCAAAATACTATTGTTGCTGTTTACATTTATAAACTTCTGGAAACCGTGTTATATTGTTCTTTTGTTCCAATACATTTTGCTACCTACCAATTTTTCAACTATATATGGAAAATGAATAGTATTACTAAAAATTAACGTGAACTTTTGAGGTATATTACTAAATAACTTGAATCTTGAGAATCATTAGTTGAACTTTTTCAGGAAGTGGAAAAACAACTTTTCTTCATAGATTGGTTTCCCACACACAAGCTTCAAATATTCATGGTTATGTGCTCAACCTTGATCCTGCTGTGATGACTCTTCCATTTGGTGCAAATATTGACATAAGGGACACAGTTCGGTACAAGGAAGTCATGAAGCAGTTCAATCTTGGACCTAATGGTGGAATTCTGACATCTTTAAACTTATTTGCTACAAAGTTTGATGAGGTGAAACTTACCCTAATATTCTCTCTCTAATGAGCATATTTCTCTTTACCCCTATTATGATATATTTAGTTTGTTACTGTTTTTCCACTATAATAAATTCCATGGAAATCTCTTAATTGTGCTGTGGCAATTCTCTGATTTGTTGCATGCCTGTCAAAAAGTACTGGATTATGTTTTGCTAAACCATTTTCATTTTGCTAGAGAAATTTGGGCGACGATATTGGATACTGGACTCTCTAGCAATATCTTTTATGCTTATGCACTAGACTTTTCACTATGGCCTATTGTTTTTGACTGTCTTAAATGTTTGAATGCGTTGTTAGTTTATAATTCCCAATTTCGGGTCATTTCAGTCATTGAGAAGCAAGCAAATCAGCTTGATTATGTTCTAGTGGATACACCTGGTCAAATTGAGATATTTACTTTGGTCTGCTTCTGGAGCTTCTGCTTCTGGAGCTTACTGTTTTTCCACTATAATATATTCCATGGAAGTCTCTTAGTTGTGATGTGGCTACTTTCTGATTTGTTGCATGCCTGTCAAAAAGTACTGAATAACATTTTGCCAAACCATTTTCATTTTGCTAGAGAAATTTTGGGTGATGATACCGGATGCTGGACTCTAGCAATGTTGTTTATGCTAATGCACTAGACTTTTCACTATGGCCTATTGTTTGTTCTTGTCTTATATGTTTGAATGCGTTATTAGTTTATAATTCCCAATTTCAGGTCATTTCAGTCATTGAGAAGCGAGCGAATCAGCTTGATTATGTTCTAGTGGATACACCTGGTCAAATTGAGATATTCACTTGGTCTGCTTCTGGAGCTATCATTACAGAAGCTTTTGCTTCAACATTTCCAACTGTAATTGCTTATGTAGTTGATACACCTCGTTCTTCAAGCCCAACTACTTTCATGAGCAATATGCTATATGCATGTAGCATACTCTATAAGACACGGTTGCCTCTTGTGTTGGCCTTCAACAAGATAGATGTAGCTCAACACCAGTTTGCTTTGGAGGTATAAACTTCTTGTCTGATAGATGATTATACATGCAGCCCTTCATGATAACCTCGGTTAACATCCTTTCATATTTTATTTTATTTTTTATTTAGTGTATTGTTGTTCACTTTGTACCCTCTTAAACAAAATTGACTCTTAAATCTTATTCGAGTATTTAACTCTGTTCAAGTGATATTTCCTTTTTATATACTCTTTTATTTTCTTGTTGCATTATCAAAACCCCTAGTATATGAGGGTTGTTCTTTGACATTAGAAGATTAGGAGTTGTAAATTTTGAAGCACACTTCAAGAATTCAATTGAAGTGTCCAAATTCTCTTCATTACTGCTGACATTCCAGAATTCTCTTTGCTAGTTTGAATTATTTGCGAACTTTTGTTCTTGAACCTGTGTACCAAATTTTAGATTCTGCTAAGTGTGCTTTGTTTTATATACATCCTCATTCTAAGAAATATGATATGTGCAGTGGATAGAAGATTTTGAGGCCTTTCAAGCGGCAGTCAGCTCAGATCACTCGTATTCATCCACTTTAACTCAAAGTCTGTCTCTTGTTCTTGACGAATTCTATAAAAATTTAAAATCTGTTGGGGTTTCTGCTGTTTCTGGAGCTGGAATGGATGCCTTCTTTAAGGCTGTTGAGGCTAGTGCTGATGAATATATGGAAACCTACAAGTATGCATCAATTCATAAATGTTATTTCTTTTCATTGCAACTGCTGTTGTCTTGCTTTGGCTGTAGCTTTATCTAACATGTGAACCTTGATCATTTAGGGCTGACCTTGATAAGAGACGAGCAGAGAAGCAACGTTTGGAAGAAGAACGCCGTAGAGAGAACATGGAAAAGTTGAGAAAAGATATGGAGAAATCCGGGGGAGAAACAGTGGTCTTGAGTACTGGTTTGAAAGATAAAGTAGCCAGTAGGGATGCTATGATGGAAAATGAAGAGGAAGAAGAAGATGATGATGATTTTGAGAAATTTAGTGAAGATGAAGATGAAGATGTTGTAGATGAGGATGAAGATGAAGAGGTTTCCAGGTTTTCCTTTTAGTGCAACTGTTTTGCAGGCATAAGTTTGAGACTTCTTCGTATAGGACCCCTCTCTTTTTCTTCTTGTTAACTAGATTTTGACGGGGTTTATGTAGTACCTTTATTATTGCATTACTAATTTTACTCTAAGATGTATCCTGTCTGTGAATGTTTTCCTTGTTCGACTTTATTATGTGCATGTGTCTTTAATCCGACCTTTGTGATTATTTGCTTATAATTGGTGAACGGGAGCACATTAATTGATTGCTAGGCTAGGAGTGTCGCCTGAATGTTCTCCCCTTTATTTATTCTGATTGAACTTTGTGAATTTGTTATCCTTAAAAGAAAAAGTAATCGTATTTTGGATTTTATTTTTTCTCACAAGAGTGAGATTGGAATTTTCTCTCACTGGGCATCTAAGCATATAATAAGGAAATAGGAAGAAGACAGGTAAAATCATCTAAGCATTTTTTAAACTTCGATTTAGAAAATTGAGGACACTTTCTTATAAGAATATCAAGTGTCGATTTAGTTAAGTAATTACAGGTGTAGTGTTGTGTGAGTGTCGATTTAGTAAAGTAATTACAGGTGTAGTGTTGTGTGAGTGTGACAGAGAGATGGCGCTAAATGAATAAAATGCCAAAATATGTCTGATCGTCTCGGGTTAATCATTTAAAAAATTTAAAATTTTCTATTTTTTTAATTTTGTTTAAAATTTTAAAATTTATTAATTTTATTTTAATCTTCAAAATTAATTTCAGATTAATTATTATTTTTTCTCTATAAAATAATTTAATATATTAATTTCTCTATCTTTTAAAAAATATATTAATCTTGTCATAATATGCTATTAGATCTTTTTACTGTTAGTTAACCATAAAATGGTCCTATAAATATTTTTACTTTTTATTTTTAATTAATTACTTCTTATTTTTATTTTTAAAAAAAATTTAGGATTAAAAAAATATATTTTTATATTTTTTAACAACTTTGAAAAATAAAATAAATAAAAATATTTTTTATTTTATTTTTTAAAAAATAACAAATTAAAAATAAAAAATATTTTTATTTTTTATTTTAAAATTCATCAACAATATGAAAATAAATTTTTTATTTGTATTAAAAAAATTTAAGAATAATTAATTTAATTTCTTCTTAAATTATTTTTTATTTTCAAATTTGTTAAAAAATATGAAAATAAATTTTTTAAAACTAAAAAAAATTTAAAGTAAAAATAGAATGTAATTAATTAAAAATAAATGGTAAAGACATTTTTTTTTTTTAATTCTTATTGACCATTTTAAGATTAACTAACGGTAAAATTAAATAAAATAATATATTAATATAACGGGAGAGTTATATACATTTTTTAGGAGAGAATTAGTGTATTTTTAAAATGTTAAAAAAATTTAGTGTATCAGATTATTCTACAGACAAAAAAATAATAATTAACATTTAGTTGCAATTATGATCAACTTTCAAAATTAAAAAAATTTAATGGTCTAAAAATTTAAAATTTTATATCTTTTTCATTTTTTTTTAAACTTTAAATTATTAATAATTTATATGTAATATAAATTTATTAATTTACAATTTTTAAAATTAAAAATAATATAATATGCTTAATATAAGTTTAACCTTCTAATCAATTTCCACGTTTATGAAATAAATGAGAAACTAACTTTTAATTTTATAAACTATTTGAGTTTAAATTATTTTAAAATTTATTAGAATTAAAAAAAAAAATTAAATGATTTTATCCAAATCAAATATGAATTTAAATCTATCATTTCTGATTATTTAAAAAAATAATATAATTTAGAGATTTTTCTTTTAAAATTAAGCCTAATATAATGTTTTCAATTGAATAAACAAACCACTCTTTAAACTTAAAAATAATATAATAAATTATTAATAAAATAAATTTTATAATAATTATATAAATCATATATTATAAAATAATTTAATATATATGCAAAGAAAATTATTTTTATTACGTGAAACAGTAAATTCATCATTAAGCCTCACAATTTGACGTAATATATTTATAAATTAAGACTCAATTTATATTAAATTTAAATTGTTAGTAAAAAAATCAACATAATTTAAAATTTTGGATAAAATTAAAAAATAATACAAAATTTTAATTTTTTTAAGTTATTAGGCCTCTCAATCTCGAAAATTGATTATAATTATAACTAATTTTAAAATTAAAATAAAATTAATAAAATTTAAATTTTTAGATAAAATTAAAAAATAACATAAAATTTTAGATTTTTAGATCAATAGACTAATTGTCTCGTTATCCGAATATAACAATAAATTATTTTTGTTAATTGCTAGTGGACTCGATACATAATTGGCCTAAAAAATCTAAAATAGTCTAACCTGATTTATTTAGCAACACCACACAAATTATGAATTAATTAATATATTAATTATCACAAAGTTTTATAAATTATTGAAATTAACCTTTAAAATATTTTTATTAATTTAAAAATAATATAACTATATGAACAAATTTTTAAAAATTATTAAATAAATAAGAAGTACCTTCACTTAAAAGTATATTGATGATGTTAAAAATAGATTGTGGATTGGGCCGATTGTATTTTTATTTTATTATTTATAAATAATTTTGAATTGTTTTGAAAATTACTCATATTTTTTATTAATTTAGCATGTGATTTTTTTTTATTAGTTCAAGCGTTATTTTTACACTATGAGCACATTTATTGAAAAGTCATTAAATTATTTTCTTTGACATTTACATGTTTTGTTTAATATTTATAAATATTTTTTAAAATGTATATTAAATAAATAAATAAGATAAATATGAATATTTTTAAACATTTAAAAAAAATTATATTATGCATTAAGTATTTTTTTAAAATAAAAATTTAATTAAAAATAAAAAATAATATCATTATTATTAAATATTAATTTTATTTAATTTTTAATTAATAATAAATTAATTATTTATGAATATACGATAAATATATATTTTTTTAAATAATAATTATTTTTCTTTTCATTTTGAAAAAAAAAAGTTCGTTACACGTGGTACGATATTACAAGCCATAACCTTTGAGAACATTAATTATGAATTGTGAGCAATTGGGTAAGCAGTTCAAATTACCGAGTCCTAAGGCGTCTATAAGCAGGATTTGATATCTCAGTCAGTGCAAGGCATTAATTTATACATATTATATTTTTATCTTTTAATCCAAAGTTTCCATTTTATAATTATCTATTATTTTGTTTGTTGGAATTATCATCTTATAATTTTATTCAATGAATGTGATCGGTGAGCTAGCTGAGTCATTTGTCGATACCCAGTCATTATCATCAATGCCGAAACACGAAGAGCTTCCAATTCCGATTTACTCTTCTCTAGAGCCAGTTTATGGAGATGGTTCTCAGCTCGAAGAAGCTTAGCTTAGATTTGATAGAGTCAAGTCCAAGTTTCTCCAAGTCTTTGGACATTCTCCTGATGTCTTTGCTCGATCTCCAGGTCAAATATTTTTCTTCTTCAATATCTCTGATCGGCAATTGAGAAAAACGACAGAAGAGAAAAGCAAGTGAAATTCTATTTCTCTTTCACTTTGCTCTTTTATTTTGAAATAAGATGAATAGTCTTGTTTGTACATTTGGATAATTGTTGGGAAATTGAATGGTTGGTGATTGATCTGTTTTTATCTGAGGTATAGGTAGAGTAAACTTGATCGGAGAGCATATTGATTATGAAGGTTACTCGGTGTTGCCGATGGCAATCTGGCAAGACACCATTGTGGCAATCCGTAAACACGATGCGGGAGAGGCTGAAAAGTTTCTCCGAATCATTAATGTGAATGAGAAGTACACCCTCTGTACTTATCCAGCTGATACTGACCAGGTCTTTTCTCTAACCAATCTCAGTTAGTGCTTTTTCCCCCTTTTACTTTGCTTTCTTATTTAATGATATACTGATTTTAGATTTGGCGTAACAACATGACATGCATGTGAATATGAAAATGGGTCTTATTGTTAACTTGACTTGATTATTTCCCTTATCGTCTTCACTGTGCAGGAAATTGACTTGAAAAATCATAGATGGGGCCATTATTTTATATGCGCGAGAGATTCAAAGTTTGTACTTTTTCTTTCTTTTTTTTTTTTCCCTCTTATATTGTATAACTGCTGCACTATGTTGTCCTGTATGGTTGTTTTGAGGTTTTGTGCTTTCCAGGTACAAAGGTTTTTATGAATATGCTAAATCGAAAGTAGTGGATGTTGGTGTGCCAGTTGGAGTTGATGTTATTATGGATGGAACTGTCCCAACAGGTGTATTACTTACTGAAAGCTAATTAATTTGCTCATTTTAGTACTATGAATTGGATCCATTTGCTTTCTTAAATAGCAAAGGATAATTGGTCCAGGTTCTGGCTTATCAAGCTCTGCGGCATTTGTTTTTCTGCTACAATTGCTATTATGCCTGCTTTCAATGTGAACTTTCCAAAGGTACAACGGATACCCTACTTGTTCACCATGTTATACTGTGCACGGTAATATAAATTTTTCCAGTCTATTGAGATGTATTAAACTAGAAACGTTTAAGCAGTACTTTTGGACTATGATGCATAAAAACATAAATGACAATAAGTTGCTTCATTTGTTTTTCTGGTATTATTTATACATTTCACATGCACAAGAGGCTCAATTATCCCCATTTTTATTTTAACCCCTAATCAATCTTATGTTTCTCCAAAATAATTATATGGACTGATAACAATCAAAGTTGATAGTCCAAACAAGTAAGAGTTTTTTTTTTCTGATAAAAAATACATATATTTTTAATTTTTGATGGGCTTTAATTATATTGAGCACTGTTTTGACTATGCAATTTATAAATAAGATTCCTAATAAAATAAAGCTAGACTGGTATTTGTTGATACTACTACACAAGTACACATTGTATTATAATATCATTCCATTTTTTTCATAACTATATTTTATATGTATTCCGTGGATAGACAATTTCTGTTTACAGAGAAGAGCTAATCAGATTTTTGGTTATTCATCCATTCACTTATTTCTCTTTCTTTTCTTTTCTTTTTTTTCCCTTCTTGTTAAATGATTTTTAACATTGTTCTCTCTTTAACAGAAAGAAATTGCGCAACTTACATTCGAGTGTGAAAGGCACATTGGAACACAATCTGGAGGAATGGGTCAGGTTATATTATTTTTATACTCATGAATCTTGTTATATTCATACTAAATTGTGATGATACTTTTGGTCAATGAGAAATGTAACGTGTTTATTTATGCAATGTTCTGATGTAAGATAGTTCCATGCATCTTTTGTCTTGGCTATTTGGTATGAAATTGCACTAGAATTGTCTTTTATGTGGGATGTCTTTTGTCCAGTAATCGTTTAATGTAAAATAGAGCCAAAAATAGTTTAGAATGAGATGCATCTAAATCAGAGCTGTGATTCTGAAAGATTAAAGGAATGTTTGGTTTTATTGCTTATAGAGTATCCTTAATTTGTTTTACTTTGCAGGCAATCTCTGTCATGGCCCGAACTGGGTTTGCAGAGCTTATTGATTTCAACCCTATTCGTGTCACTGATGTGCAACTTCCTGCTGGTGGGACTTTTGTAATTGCACATTCTTTAGCAGAATCTCAGAAGGCAGTCACTACTGCTACAAATTATAACAACAGAGTTGTTGAAGGTCGACTAGTGGCTGTAAGCTTTATTTTCCTATGTATATCCCTTGTTCTCTTCAAGTTATTGTTTCTTCCTTTCATTTGAATTCCTGCTTTAGGAAAATCTTCGTTTTGTCCCAATAAAGTATCTTTATATGAACTTAAGGTTCATTTGAATATCTGAAATGATTGAACATTTGGAATTTGACATAATATCTATTTTTTATACTTTTACATTCCAAATTTATAAAAATTTCAAATGATCACCTATCCAATTTGACCCTTAAGTTTGAGTATCTAAATTTTTTAATTTGCATTTTTTAAATTATTGTCTATAAATTTTGCTAATATTATGAACATAATTTATAAATTACAACTTTCAAATCTTCATAGTGTTTGTGCCATATATTTGAGACGTTTTCATACTTATATTGGTCTTCGGGGATATTTCTTCAGATTATACTTGGAATAAAGCTTGGAATGAAACCACAAGATGCGATATCAAATGTTAAAACCCTTTCTGATGTTGAGGGATTGTGTGTATCATTTGCTGGCAATCACAATTCTGCTGATCTGGTTGTTGTTGTTAAGGTATTTATCACTTTGCTTTTTCATAAATAACGAGGTTCCCATCTTGGTTGACATTAAATGATTTGTTATGTTTTAGATGCTTTCTTGATGTATCAATATATCAATTGTTTCCCTTTGCTGCAGGAATTTTTGAAAGAGGAACCATATACAGCTGATGAGATCGAGAAAATCACTGAGGAAGAACTGCCATCAATTTTGCTAAAAGCAGCCAAGCACTTTAAGTTACATCAGGTACTATTTCCATATGTTGGTCGTCATCATTCTTTATTTAGTGATGGTATTAAAGTTAATGATTTATCACCTAAACTTTTTAATTGACATAGGATGTTAATTTTGATTTGCATCCTTTTTTCAGAGGGCTGCCCATGTTTATTCTGAAGCTAAGCGGGTACATGCTTTCAAGGACACGGTACCATCAAATTTAAGGTTCGCCTTTAGATCTCACTGAAACTCTGATATATGCTAGTAGGGTATACCTATTCATTTCCTTGAAAATTTTCTGTAAATTTATCCTGATTGATTATCATATTGACTTAGTTTTTCATGATGTTGGATATGGTAAAAAATATATTTGTCAAGGGGGAAAATTAGAATTTTATATTTTTCGTAACAATATTTTAATTTATCTTAATTTACAGCTGTAGTGTTCTATATGAGTGCAGGTACAAATTTGTGAAGATAACTTTCCAGAATGTCCATGAAAGTACATCTCGCCATCTTAGTTCTATAATAAATGCGTTTATGCCACAATAGTTGAACAGCTGCCTTCTTTAAAAAAAATGCTTGGATGAACTTTAAAGGATATCTTATGTTTGGCTGTATGGTAAAGTTAGGCATGGCACAACTGCCACGGCCATTTGGTGGTGTGAGTTCTGATTTGGTTAATGTCCACAAATTACACTTTTTGTGCCTGCTACCTAATGCAAGTTAATTCCTTGAAAGCTGCTTGTGTAGCATGTTAACTCTGTTTACTCTTGGTCCTTCCTTGCTGGTAACAGCTGTCCAGAGTTGGAAGAACTTGTGAAAATTTGTCGGGAACATGGTGCCTTAGGTGCAAGGCTTACAGGTGCTGGATGGGGTGGTTGTGCAGTTGCATTGGTGAAAGAGTCGATTGTCCCACAGTTCATCCTCAATTTGAAGGTAATCTAGCAATTTTTACTGGAAATACCTTTCCCTTCAATGTTGCCTAGCTAACATTTTCAATATTGTTATCAGGAAAAGTTCTTCCAATCAAGGATTGACAAGGGTATAATCAGGAAGAATGATCTTAGCCCGTATGTCTTCGCCTCAAAGCCATCAAATGGGGCTGCCATTTATCTTGATGGGCCATGATGGATTTTGGAAAATCCAAGCACACGTGGTTCTGCTTTGAGCTTAATTGTCCATCATTGTTAGAGAAGGGCCCGTGTTGATGTGAAACAATAGAAGATGATCGACTGTAGCTATGAAATGGAAGCATCTAGTGGAAGATACTCCGGACTTGATAAGAGGGGAAAAAAACTCATCAATTAATTTCCAATAGTATCATATGATATGGGCCTATCCCCCATTAAATAAAAGGGTTCTGACATGATACTTTGTCGGGCAATAATAACGTGCTAACCGCTATTCCATATCAAAACTCAAATTCCAATTATTATATCTAAACTTGATATTCATTGGAAAATTGTCCAAAATAACTAATGTTTTCAATTATATTATGTCCAGGCCTTTGGATATTTCTCTCGTGTGGAGTTGGTGAATTGGGTCTGCCACTAGTTTTGTTTTATGTTTCAGGCTAATGAATTTATTTTTTGGTTCTACCACTATTGAAGAGAGGGATTTAATATCAATATGAATTGAATTCTGACACTATTATTAGACCATATCATTCTACTATTAGATTGAGATACTAGTTATCAAAATATAGTATAACTATATAAAGGATTTTACTTAAATTTATTTTTTTAATTTTTAAAAATAATATTATGAATCCGTTCAAAAAAAAATAAAATTTACTTTTATTTTTTATCCGTCTAAAATTATAATTTATTCTCCTTTTTTAAAAGATACTTGATATATTAATTTATTAATGTATTTATATTTCATATTTCATCACACTATATTTTTATTAATAATTAATTAATTAATTTTATTAGATTAAACAAAATATATACGCTATGGATGTGAATATTTAATCAGAAAATTATGCATAATAATTTTGATAAAACATTTAATTTATTAGATTATTATTTTTCTCTTGACTAAAATTTTATAAGTGATGAAATTTAATATTAAATAAAATTTTATTAGTGATGATATTTTATTAATATGTAAAATAGTATTAAATAATAATTATTTTTAAAATAATTATTTAATAATATAAATGAATGGTATTTATGAAAAATATAAAATAAAAATGATTATTTTAATTAAATTAACTAATTTTCTTAATTTATATGAAAATAAAAATAAATCTATTTTTGTTGGTTTTAGGGAGAGTATTTATTTTCCATCAAAATGGAAGATTAGTGTTTACTATTCGCATGCTACCAATTCGATTATGGCTAGTACTGAATTTGAGTTATAGTTGTTAAATTATTGGCTTAAATTTTGATGTCCGGTTTTGTATTTAATGTACAATCTCACATATATAATACATGCTACCTCTAGGATAAGATAAATTTATTTTTATTTTTATACAGATTAAAAAAAATAATTAATTTAATTAAAATAATAATTTTTTACTTTATATTTTTATAAATACCCTTTATTTATATTAATAAATAATTATTTTAATAATGATTATTATTTTATTTTTTAATATTACTTATAAAAATCAATAAAATTTTATTACTAATAAAATTTTATTTAATATTAAATTTTCTCACTTATTTCAAATTTCTAATAAAATTTTATTATAAATAAAATTTCATTTAATTTTAATATGCATGTGTTGTTTAGTCTAATATTTAATTAATTATTTATTAATAAAAATATAATGTAATAAAATATTAAATAAAGATATATTAATAAATTAATATATTAATCATCTTTTAAAAAAGAAAAATATATATAATTTCGGATAAATAAACAAAAATTATTTTTTTCCGGATAGAGATAATATAATAAATAAATAAAATAATTTATTACATCAAAAAATGCAACTAAATCAATAAAAATATCATGTTTCCGTGAAAAAAACATCAGGTGTAAAATTGGAATAAGATTAACTTAATTTAAAATTACATTAAATTCAAACATTAAATAAATAAATAAATATAATTTGTGTCCAATAATGTAATCATCTTTCATAAATTTTAAGAATAAATTTAAAATTTAAAGTCAATTGTAAAAATAAAAATTTAAATTCCTTGAAAAAAGAAGAAGCATGTGTCGGTGAAGTTTCGTTTCTCAACATAATCACGTGCTTTATATCTGCAAATAAGCTGTATTTATATGACACGCAGAACTGAGAGAAAGAAAGAGAAAGTTCTAAACTTTTGTTTTCTTTTCTCTAAATAATAATCCAAAATCTCAAATTTTCAGTAGTTTACCGGTTATCCTCTTTCCTCTACCTGAATTATTGCTCGTGTCCATTCCTTATCTCTCGCTCTCTCTCTCTTTCTCTGTTTCTCTTTTCAAAATTTTCTTGTATTTATATATAATATATCGAAATCTACATTCTTATTTTTCGGGCTATCATTTTCATTGGTAGCCTCTGTCTCTGTTCTTTGCCCATATCGGATCTGGGTTTTCCTTGCTTTCCCTTCAAGGTATCTTTCCACCTTTTTTTTTTTAGTTTATTGTTAAAGTTTCTGGTTTTGGTGCTTTCAATTTTTTTATTGCATTGTTTGTGCTGGATTTGTTTCTAGTATTTATTGGCTTAAATCTACAATTTGTTGGGTTATATTTCTTGTCTTTGTTGCTTTTAACAAGCCAGCCTCGAATTTTGTTCCTTGCTTTATTTGTAAGGTTTTCTTGTTTCCCGTGTTAAGGCCACGTTCTGGGATTTTGCTTTTTTTTTTTTTTTTTTTTTTTTTGTATTAATTGGTTTGCTCATTCTATATTTGGTATGTTTGATTTTGTAACTTGTATTAATTAAATGCAGGGTGTGTTGATTATTGAGGGTTTTCTTAGGAGATTGGCATTATGAGGATTATTTGTAGCTAATCTCTTGTTTATTTTTTGTGGAAAGGCACAGGCGTTGAAGACAAGTTTGCCTTGGAATTATTGAAAAATTGATAGTCTTCATTGCAAGTTAAACCTGGAAAGTGTTGTTTACTTGATGAAGTTAGCTTTCTTTATTGGCACTGGCAATTTCGATAAATGGGTTGACTTTGACAATTGAATTGTTTCTGTGGTTTGTGAATATGCATATACTTTTATAAAAAGGAGAAGGTAATAAATCATAGTGGGTTTGGTAGCTAGAAATGGATTATATGGCTTTGAATGATAGAGATTTTGAGATTGATCTTGAGCATGGGATGAAAGTTAGCATCGAAGATCCAAGCAAAGACTCTATTTGTAGCATAAAAATGCAAGCAAAGGAGTTGCTTGGTAAGATTTGTGGCAGCTTTATTGATGCTACAGTGAATGATGAAGGGGGTTTAGATTTGTGTCGTAATGCACCAAATTCCAATGGGAATTCTGTGGAGCAAGCAAAGTTGGAAGGAGAGAAGACTGCTGATCATGCTGAGAAGAAAGTGGTACAGGAGAAGCGCAAAAAAGTAAGCAATAAAAAGGCTCCCAAACCTCCTAGGCCCCCAAGAGGTCCATCATTGGATGCTGCTGATCAGAAGCTGATCAAGGAACTTACTGAACTTGCCATGTTGAAGCGCTCAAGGGTTGAGCGAATGAAAGCCTTGAAGAAAATGAAAGCAACAAAGGCATCTTCATCCAATGGCAATTTTATTGCTATGGTGTTCACTGTACTCTTCTGTCTAGTGGTTATATTTCAAGGTAATGTCATAAATCCTTTTTAATCAAATGATGAATACTTTAGCACACAAATTGATCGTGATAGCTAATAGCTAGGATACATATGTCAACCCCCATCCCTTATGTCCGGCTAAAACTTACAAGTCCATGCCATTTTTAAATGTCAACCACTGACTTGCTGTCAAGTGTGTATTTGCCTTGTCCATGGTGTTCAATGTTGGTTATAGATTGCAAGTTCTTAGTTTTGGGAATGAATTTGAAAGTTGTTTTTATCTTTGTCTATGAATTTCCTTTTCTATCTTTAGTTGTTTGGACCTTCATAGTTTGTTTCAGGCCTTTAAATGAATTTCTATGTCTCCTAGCATCATATATAATTGGAATTTGCTTTTACAGGAGTGTCATCAAGAGTTACTTATGTAAATGCACCGCGATCCCCTATATCAGCAGAAACATTGGAGAGTGGTTTAATTACTGTGCAGTACTTTGGGAATCCATCTGCAAGTGACCCAAATGAACCGGGTTCTGGGTCTCCCAAGTATGTTATTGTTCATAATTATTACTAGAAAAACTGTATCTGTTACATTTGCCTTTTTGTTTTTGAATTTTATATTACCTTCTTTTCTAGTAATAACCCTAGTGATTTATATGAATTGCAGTTCTGGAATAAAGCCAATTGCTGGTCACGATCCTCCGGAAAATCTGAGAGGAGCTGTGGGACAAAGCAGAGAATCTTGACGTTATGGAGAAAGAATATTACTAGTCTGTGTAGTTCTCATGCAAGCTTTATATTACTTGCAGGTTTTGTACCAAGTGTCCTCTGAAATTGAAGTTTGGTGGGTAATTTGTTTCCTCTATGTACACTGTTTTAAGATGGGGAGTGAGTTAAATTACCAAACTAGTTTCTTAGTGGATATAAAGGAAATTAGAGCCATGTTTTATAGGTCATGACACTTTTGTACTGAGTTGCCTCCTCAGCAACTAATCCAGCCAAATTATGCTATGGTTGGTTATATAAGATTGCTCAAGAAATGAAATTCAGAATTTAGTTGTTTGCCAAATTTGCTAAAATGATTGACTCACATATTTTATTTGCACATATTTAATTACTTTATTTATTTACTGAACTGCATGGCATGATATGGTTGGCTTTGGATATGGAAATGATTTCTGTGGATCTGTATATCTGTGTGCTCGCTCAAAAACTGACTTTTTAGTGGAGTATGGTTTTTTGTTCTGTTAAATTAGGATGATTGATCCAGCACTTTGAACTTTTGGATTACTGTAGGTAAGCTAGTATGTCTTCTTTCCGGAGCTTGACTTGGGAAATTTTAATTTGTCTCATCTTTACCTTCTGATATTTGCAACTGAAATGAAGAATCAGTCTCTATAAGATTAGCCTTCCTGTTTGTTATAGAACTTGTGGACTACTACATAGCCTTGTTTTTCCCCCGGGGAAGATGCCTAATATTAGATATATGAAGAAGAGTTTAAATGAGGGAAATTGAGAACCTGATCAACCCTTGAGCAATATATTGATGATGGCTACAGTTATATGACACAGATTCTGCATGACTCTGTTCATTGCAAGTAAGGGTGATTTAACTGATCCTGATATTTTCTTTTTACATGCATTAGCCTCTTCTCTTGCATCGGATATTCCATACTTCGCGAATCCATAGCGACCATTTGCCAATTCTTCAATAGCTTGAGGAAGGATATAATTGACTACTGAGCTGTACGATTCAGCGCAGTAGGTCAATCGCCGTTCTAGCTCAGGGTCTGTAGTCTGGTTGATTTGCTTATGCAAGTAATTTAGCATATCAGTTGCATTATGCAGGGTGATATTGGCCATTATGGAAGCTAGACCTTTAATATCTGCATTAATGTTTTGAGAGTTAGATTGCAGAGATGAGACACACAGATCATAATAAGGTGTCTTCTTACAAGTTTTGTCTATCAAATCTTGGTCGCATTTGAGTATGGATGGAAGGAACAGAAGAAGAAGAAGAGAATGAGCAAGAAAAGTAGAACATAAAGACAATGAACTTTTCATAATTGAAGGGTTAGTGATTAACTGATTTTTAAGAGGGAAGTTAGGCTAATGGAAATTTGGTTGCATATGTTGTCAATAACTATATTGCCAAATTTTTTGGATGGGGTTGTATTTCCATATTATTAGGTTAAAAGCAAAAAATGGTTGCATTGATTTGTTCGAGTGATAGTCTTAGATTAATTAGCTGGCCATGGCATATGCCAACCCTTTTGTCTGACAAGTATTGTGTTAAAATAAACTTGAAAACAAAGAAATCAATTTCAATCTTGTTGTTTGTAATTCATTTCCTATTCTTTCTTTTATATGTTTTGGAGGACAGGCACTTGGCCTTCCATAGACGGTCTCTTGTCCTTTGGCTTGTTGGTTTTGCACCCGATTTTGGTTTGAGACAAACACGTGGTAGCCCTGGAAAATATCCAAAATGGGGAAATTTTTTACGAAGAGCGAAGATTGGAAATGAAACTTTTGACACTTAAAATAGTTTTAACGTGAATTAGAAGAGAACAAATAATAACTAATTTAGGGATAGGAAAAGAAAGAAAATAAAAATTAGAACAGAAAGTATAATCTTTAGGATGATAAAAATTTGAAAGTGTGTGAAAATTTTTCAAACAGTGATCAAATTTATTTCTTAATAGGTATATATCTCAATTTGGAAAAAATAAAAGAGGAGGAGGAGGAGGATCTTGCATTTAGCTTTCACTCTGAGTCTTCAAGATGTTTATCTCCTTGTGGGTGGTAGGAATAAAAAGAAATCAAGAACATATAATTACTAAAGATTAGAGAAAATAATCTTATGATATGTTTGGTGCTTTTGTTTATCAAATTGCAGTTAGATGGCTAAGTAGTGGATTGGCTTAACAAACCAAAAGATGGTTTGCAGAATAGCAATAACAAGAATGTTGAAAGAGACATAAAACTACTTAGGCTACTTTATCCTTTGACAATGATCTTCAGAATCTTGGATAATGCCTATGCTATTGGTAATTGTATATAGTCCTTTATATGGAATTTTGTTATGTAAGGTAATTGTTTAACCCCACCAATGGACAAAATAATGAAAATTTTGAATTTTCTATATCATTTTCTGTCTAGAATTTGCTCTGATCGATGTTCCTTTTCTGTACCTGAGTTTCTCTTTTTAATTTTTGAATTCAAGGTGAAATAATAACATTATAACTAGAAAAAAAAAATGTACCAAAAATTTGAATTAAACCTCAGATAAAACAAACTAGTGGTAGGAAACCTGAATGACCATGTAGTCCACAACAGAACACAACACAAGAGAACAGAATATAGAAGATACTCAAGATTAAAGATGCTAATCTAATCCAATGATTGAAATTACATATTTAATTAATTATTATGTAAACTAAACTAAACTAAACTATATATATAAAAAAATAATAATAATACAAATCAACCCTTTTGCAGTAACTTGAGAATGGCAAGAGCAACATCACATAAATTGCTGATAAGCTTGTTCCTGAGAGTCAAAGGGGATTGATTTGAGCCAGAGAAATTATCTTCACAATCCTTAGCTTGTTTCCTTGCATCAGATAATAAGTAGCTGGTGAATCCAAACTGACCTTTCATCAAAGCATCTAAAGCTTGAGGAAGATTGTATTTAACAACAGGAATATACAATTCAGCACAATTAGCCAATGGTTTTTGCAACTGAGGGTCTGCTCCTTGCTTTATCAGTTCTTGAATATAGCTTAATGTATCAGTTGCATTGGACAGAATAAGATTTGCTATTGTTGAAGCCACACTTTTCACATCGGTGATTGGATTTTGAGGTGGGTTTAAAGATGATACACAAAGGTCATAAAATGGTGTTTTTTTGCATATTTGGTCTATTAAATCAGAAGATTGGGTCACTGATAAGGAATCTGAGAAAAGAAGAATGTAAAAAAGAATTATGGGTAGTGAAGCAATTGATGAACTTTTCATTTTTTGCTGTAGGAGAAGAAGAAGAAAAGGATTGGTTAGTTGAAAGTGGTTAAATGAAATGAGGGTTTTGTAGAGAATTTATGAGCCATGAACTGATACGTGCATTTCCTTTTAAAGCCTATATGCCTCAAATAATGTTTTTAAAAACTGTGGGTAGTACTTTCTGTTACCAACCTTTGGTAGTTTGAAATGGAGTTGCATTCACATTTATTAGTCAGTTTTTGTTACTGTTATCAGGTCATATACTTCATTTTCTGTAATTTCATATAAAGTAAGAAGATTTTAAAAGTTAAATTCAAAATCAATAAGTACATAACTGTTTTTTTTTTTAAGTTAAAAGATCTCGAATTTAAATTTAAAATTAATAAGTACTTAACTGTTTTTTTTTAAATTAAAAAATCTCAAATTTAAATTTTATTTAGAGTCCACGTTATTAAAAAAAAAAAAAAAAAAAAGGAGGTCATCATTAAATCTTATTAATTTTAAAAATATAAACATTAAAGAAAGAGTGGAAATCAAATTCATGTGAGAAGAGAAATTATTAAATTGTGTTGCCACCCTTTGTTTTATGGGGCTTATGATTGTTGAATTAAGAAAGAAAATGCCAACTATTTCTGGGTAACAGGGATAATAAGGCCAAAAGGCAAAAGAGTACGTGTCAAATAAATAAG
Organism: Aleurites moluccanus; assembly: GCA_948193065.1. NCBI lineage: Eukaryota > Viridiplantae > Streptophyta > Magnoliopsida > Malpighiales > Euphorbiaceae > Aleurites > Aleurites moluccanus. The sequence goes on along the minus strand of CANXYC011504137.1, from coordinate 3,404 downwards.
AGAAGAAAACAGTTTCAGTGCATTTTTTAAAATTGTTGATGGGTGCAGTATATTCAGAGTAAGAGCATAATTGGAGATGTAAATCTTGACCATGCTTATGTTTGTGGTCTGTAATTGATCTTTCTTTTTTATGGTGTCGTCTCTAGTGCTTGGCTATGCTTTGGTTTGTCCATAAAATAAAATAAATATATATATATATATAAAAAGCATTTCAAACTTGGCTCGTGAACTTCTAGAATAAACTACTCAGTACTGGCTGTTTCCGTACGTATCTCATTGTCAGAAAACAGAAGGCACCTGCAAGTCTACCACGACACCGTTTTGTTAATTCAATTATTTGACTGTTAAATAGAAACGACATCGTTTGGAATAAAACATTCTGACCCAATGAGCTGCAGACATCTGTCTTTTTTTGGGGTGAAGTCAAAAGCATCGATACGACTTATTTGATCGAAATATAATTAATGAAGGACCAATTTATTTTATAATATCACAGTTTAATTTAGGATGGAATTAATATATATGAAATCTGCCTTGAGGCTACTTTATTATCAAGCAGAAATTAAGATTTATTATAGCCATCATATATATATAATAATAAAGGTAGTGATCAAAGTTCAAAGCAATAGCCTGATAATAGCAACAGCAACATTTGCAGTGTCAAGAACGAGACATGGAACTTGTCTTCACATACAGCAGCCTCAATTGCAGCATCTCTCATACCATCTTCAGCAAATTTAGGATTACGTTTCTGTAAAGCTTCAAGGGCTAAAGGGATATTTTCATTTAAAATTACATCATAATATTGATCAACACAACAACTTAAAGTTTTGTTTAGTCCAGGAGGACTCTTTGGACGCAGCTGCTTAATGTAGTATACTATGTTTATTGCTTTATTTTTTAATATATTCACCATTATGATTTCCAGCCCTGTAACATCTGCATTGGCGCTTTTGGGATCAGAATTCAGAGCATTCACGCACAAATTGTACTTTGGTGTTTGCTTGCATGTATGAATTATCAACTTAGTATCTGATTGAACAAGACTGCAATGGGTTAATAGTAGAAGGATAGGAAGAATAAGAAAGAAACAAGTAGTCTTCATTATTATTGTTCAATAATTCAATCATAACGTAAATATAGTGCCCGTTTAGCACAGTTTATGGAAAGAAAAAAACAGTTTTTTTTTGGTGAAAAGCTGATTTTGATTCAGTTTATAGTGATTGGTAAATATCAAAATTAATAAAAGCAATTATTTAGATAGCTAAAATTCAACTATTTGGATAAGTTAAGAAATTAGAGCTTTTTAAGAAAACTGAATTTTAGGTTAAACACGTAGCTAATTTTAAAAAATTAATAAATAAAAATATCCTTATGAGTTTATAAGCAGTTTTTAAATTATATTTTACCAAATACAAACATACAGTTAATTAATTTTAGAAATATCACTTTTAAAAAAATAATTTTTCTTTATATGAAAAGTTATTTTCATAAATTATGTCAAATTATGCCATAAACTATATTAAGGTGGTAGCCGACTTTTATAGGAGAGAATTTGGTCCTCTCCTTGTAAAAATATTAAATAAACATACGTATACGACAACGTTTGGTTCTTTCTCTCCGTCATATCTCACTAATTTTTCTTAGTAAAAATAGTAATTAATTTTTTTTTTTCCTTTTAATTCCCCTACGTAACTATTGTTGTCAACTTAACAATTTTTAAAGCAAAATAAGGACCAAGTTTCAAAACACTTATATCTTGCATACTTGGCTAGCAGTGGCGAATCTCCAAAGAATAAAATATAAAACACCATCTTGTTTACCTATCTAAAATTACAAATGTTCTTCTGTTTATAATATTGTTTATGCATGGGGCCATTACAGAATACATATATCTTGAAGTTTATTTTTTAATAAAAAAAAATGAATTTTGAAAATCAATCTCATCCCATTCTCACACAATTTAAGGACGTGCCCGTCATGCATAACCTCATCCTTAACAGTTTTTTAGCTTTTGCTTAGTAACAGAATCTTTCAGAGTTCTGTTGATAAGAATTTGTCTTCCACTTAATGATTAGATAAGATAAAGTCATAAACCATTAACTCTTCAACTTTTTTTTTTTTTTACTAATTTAATCACTTTCAATTAGTATGTAAATTGTAAACATCAATGCTTTTGACATTTAAATTTTACAGATTAAAGTATTCCCTCGTTTAAAAAAAAAAAAATAGACTCGCTTCTCTTTTTAATTATTTTTAAATTATAAATTATTTTTCTTTTTTAAGAGATTAATTTGTTAATTTATTAATTTATTCTTATGCATCACATTTTAATTAATCAATTATTAATTAATTTTATTAAATTATTAATCAAAATATTAAACAATCATATATTTTTTCACATTTCTTATCAAATAATGATAGATTTGAGTTACTTGAAACTTTAATTCTCTTTAGCAAAATAATGAAATTTTATTAATTTTAATACTTAACATTAAAAAAATTAAACCATAATTATTTTCAAAATAATTATTTATTAATATAAATAAAAAAGTTTGTTAAAAATATTAAATAAAAATTATTATTTTAACTAAATTAACCATTGATTTTTGGACGCATGAAAAATTTATTTATTATAATAATAAAGTGATATCGATATCACAAGTTAATCTAGTTTTTTTTTTTATTTAAATACGGATATTTTTGTTTATATCTTACCGTTGATATGATTAAATAATTTTTTGAAATTTATAACTATCTCTCCCAATATGTGTATTATTCACGAATAAATTTTAAATCTAAATTTTACCATAAAATACAAGTATGCTTTAATACTTTAAGGCCAATTTCTTATATGCAAGATCCATATAAGAAGAGTACTAATTACAAGACATAAATATAGGTAGTATAAATCATAGCAAAAGCCTGACAATAGCAGCAGCAACAGCAGAGGTAAATTTGGCAAGTGGAGATTTGCCATTGAATTGGGTTTCACAAAAACTGGCCTCATTTGCAGCATCATTTGCACTAGTTTCTGCAAATTTAGGATCACCTTTCTGTAAAGCTTCAAGGGCTGCTGGGATATCTGCACTTAAAATTGCATCATAATTATCAGCACAAGAACTCAAGGATTTCTTTAGTTCTGGGTTCCTGGAAAGCTGCTGCTTTATCAACTTTAGTGTTGTGGTTGCTTTAGCCTTCAATATATTCACCATCACCAGTGCTAGACCTTCAACATCTGCTTTGGAGCTTTTAGGGTCTGATTTAGAGAATTGATACACAGATTAAAATTTGGTGTTTGCTTGCAAGTTTGAACTATTAAATTTGCATCAGATTCAACCATACTGCAATGGATTAATAATATAAGGATAGATAGAAGAATAAGTGGATGATGACCAAGAAAA
>CANXYC011503979.1:0-47791 GCA_948193065.1 Aleurites moluccanus | reverse complement strand
CGTTTTTTTATCTATTTTCTCATATTTGTTTCCTTTTTTTTGTACCCCTTTCCCCCTCCTCCACTTCCCCCCCCCCCCCCCCCCCCCCACACACACACACCGTTGTTGTTTCTACAGAATTGTTAGTGAAGTCCTTTCTGTGCATATAAAGTTTTCTGGATCCTTTGGAGTGGCATGTTTATCAGACACATGAAAAGCTTAAATACTGTGGTTTGTATTTCAATTAGCTGATGTTAATCAATAATATACCTTCTAAGTATTGTCTCTGAGCTAAGGTTAGGTATATTTTCTTTGGGCACCATTTGAATTTCTTTTATATAGGGTGAAAACCTGGTTTTTCCCTGTATTCCATAGGTATTGAATGTAGCTGTCACGTAAAATTTCTTTGAGAAATAATGGTTGTGTCAATGGACAAGTTAACCTGCATAGTAAGCATTATTGGGCTTGATATTTGTGATGTTAATATTACCAACCTATTCTCAACAAATTTTGCAATAAATAATTATACTACTTTATTTGTTCTGATTGCATTGAGGACCTTTAATTCAGATCCTGTGAATTTTTTCACTTGTCACACTATTTAACAGCAACTATTTATTTCTAGTTACTTGTTATTTTGGGTAGCACCATTGAAGTGATGATGTATCTCTTAAAATAGTCTATGTCATTTATTTCCCTATTATTTTTGTTTCTAAAATTTGTATAATGGGCAGCTGATGCAAGGGAAGATCTGGGTAGTCCCCAATTCTCAAGGTTTTCCTCAAAGCATGGGGCTGGTTCTTCGGTTTCAACTTCGGCCATCTATCACAGTAGCCATATCTGAATCTGGAGAATCTTCTGACCAGCCACATTCCAACTCTCTTTTGAGAGGCTTGCAAGTTTTGTTAGCTGACGCAGATGATGTGAACAGAGCTGTGACTCGGAAACTGCTTGAAAAGCTAGGTTGCTGTGTGGCTACTGTTTCATCTGGATTTGAATGCCTTAGTACCATTGGTCCGGGTACATCTTCTTTCCAAATTGTACTTTTGGATCTACAGATGCCCGAGTTGGATGGATTTGAAGTCGCATCAAGGATCCGGAAGTTTCGTAGTCGTAGTTGGCCATTGATCGTTGCCTTGACAGCAAGCGCCGATGAAGACGTGTGGGAAAGATGTTTGCGGATTGGAATGAATGGTGTTATTCAGAAACCAGTTATGCTACATGGAATTGCAAATGAGCTTCGAAGAGTTCTTGTGCAGGCGAACAAAGTCATTTAATGAACTCATTCTGCAAGTTATCACATAATGATTTCAGTAGCCTTGATTCAGCCAAAGTGGTTTTGAAATCTTGATAGAATAACCAAACAGCTACAGATGCATGCCTCTGCTCCCTTCCCTAAACTCCCACCAAGCTTCTAGCGTAGAAATGTTACATATACAACATTTACAGTCACAATGGTATACAAAATTAGCTCCTTGCCTCGTAATTTGATGGAATTTTCCTCTCCTCTATAATTACAAACAAAACTGCACATCTAGTTATAACATATTATACATATATCTAATTGTCTTCAACAATACTCTCAGTAGAACTAACAGCATTACAAGTTTGATTTCAGATTCTTTTATAGCTGGTCGAGTGGATACACTTGCTAGAGATATCCTATAGAATAAGTGAACAACAATAGCTAGATTTTTTTTAAAATTTTTATAGTAGTATATACAATAGCTAAAATTTTAATCAAATTGCGTGGTTATTTCTTTAATTGCCACTATTACCTCCTATGTTTTTCTTGCACTAACAGAAAATTTTAATAGGGACCAGGGGAGGTGATTTTTTCATTGGAATGATCCCTGGCATATTGTATATTATTTATTCATACTATAGTTTTTTTTCTTCTTTTTTCTTTTTATAAATCTGACTTCTATTGGGATTTAAATTCAAAACTTTTCAATCATTTTATTACTATTAAATCAAAAGTTTATTGATTTTATGCTATAATTTTTGGTGCATGGAATTATAAGTTATTGTTGGTAGATATGAATATTACGATACTTCCTCCTTTGTGTAATAATTTTGTTAAAAAAAGCAATTTCAAGAATTCTTTTTGTTATATATATACATATATATTGAAAATATGTCGAGAATTCAGCTTTTGACTTTTCCCATAAACACAACTAAATATGAGAGGTTATTGATCCATCCATGTAATTGAAGATATTTGCAAACTGTATATAGCAATCACTGTTGAAAAAACTTCTTTTCATTTTATATTAAATATTATTATTTTTGGTAATGTTCCTGTACTGAGAAACTCGCAGAGTGTAGGAAGAATAATAAGAGTGATCTTGATTTGGTTAATTGTTTAAAAAAAAAAAAAAATGGAGAAACCATGCATGAATCTCAATACGTACGTAGCTACATCTTTTTGCTTTAAAACTTCAAATATCACACCAAGTGGACGGTGGACCCTATCTCAGATACAACTTGGGTTACTTTCTATTTATTTATTTGTTATTTATATAAATATCAATGCCACGCAAGACAAACTTTGATGTATGCTCTGTTTGGTAACTATTAATGGATAGATGTTTGATAAAATTATTACGAGCAGTTAGTTATTAATGTATTTATGATAATTAGAGTTAAATATTTTTATATATATTTTTATTCAAATATTATTTAATTATAATAATTTAATCTTTTTATTTAAATAAATAAGAAATTTTTAAAAAAAAAATTTTATAAATAATAATTATTTAATTATCTAATAATTACCTAATAATTAATCATTGTTAATAATCAAAGAAGCATGATTCTGTTGCCAAACACACATATAATATATATGTATAGAAAGTTTCAGAAAGCGGCTATTGGCACTCCCTTGTATTTCTCTCGCATCTCTCTTGACTTAACCTTCTAATTTTTTGCATTTACCCTTTTTCTTTTTGGAGGTCTGGAAATTTGAAATAAATTCCAATTTTCTTACACAATATCCTGTAAAATTTCTTCATCTTTTATATCTTTGTTGTTTTATTAAAATTAAGTGGGTTATGTTTTTAATGTTACTGAACCTCAATCCATCCATATACTAAATTGCTTTATGTTTTTAATCAAGAGCGGAGTGACGAATAAATTTAGGAGAGTTTGGCCACTATGAGAATAAAATAAATTTTATTAATTTATAAAATTTTTTTTATTTATTTTATTTAAGTCTATTTTTTTATACAATTTCAAATATTTAATTTTCATTTAACTCACTTATATAAAAATTTTAACTCCCGGTTCACTTATAATTAATTTTTTAATTTTATCTCTATTTTAATTTTCTTTAATAATTCCATTATTATTATTATTATTAAAATTATCATCAATTTTTTTTAATAGAAAGAACAAATAACTCCGAGAAAAAGTATTGATTCATTTTTTTCGGAAAGAAAAGCTGGGAGGATTGGTGCCAGTTAAATAGCCAACAATGTATAGGCAAAAGGCAATCGAAACCGAAAAAGAAAAAAAAAAAAAGGCAATGCAGGAACTCCATCAAATTCCAAACTACTCGTAGAGTCCAATGAAATAAAAATATATGAAAAAAAAAGATATTAATTTTTTTTTATTTAAAAAAATAAAAAATTCATATCAATTAAAATATCTCATTACTTATTAACTATATATATGAGATATATGAGATAAGTCCATACACTCAGTATAAATAAATTTTTTTCATAAAACATGATAATATGAGATTTAAAAAAAAGTGCAGAAAGAATAAATTAAAATACTAATAGAAGGAAAATTTTTTTACCTCATGTGATAAATTAAGTTCGTCTAAAATTTTTTCAGCGATTCTCATAATTTTATTATGTGATTTGCTTAATGTTATAATTAAAGATTATTATTATACAATATTTAGTTATGAACGCCTAAGAATTTTGCCAACATGCATTTGTTTGTTTGTTTGTTTTAGTTGATATTGATGTCATTATCTTATTTGGAGGAATTGACGTTACATCCTCTTATTGAATGTTGACTAATTCAATATACAAAAGCTAAATTCTTATTACCTTATTTAAATCCATCCCTTTATTACCCATCAATTTTATTGGGGAGTACTTATTTTTGTAGACGGAGAAAATATATTTAGATAATTATCTTATATTAACCTAATTTTTTTGAAATTTCAACATGGAACTAATTAAGTTTTTGATGAACAGTTTTACTGTAGCTAATATGAATTATTCATTATAATAAGATTTATTAAAATTGTACAATTTGTTCATTTCAAAGCCATAGAAAACATTGTTAATGACTAATGTCTCATGGAAACCGGCAATCAAGAACTTGGTCAAACAAAGGATTATGGGCCTCAATCCTATATAAATAATATTTATATAGTTGCAACTTAGGGCAAAATCATTTTATATTGTGAGAAAAGATCTAAATAGAGCATTGATTGTGCTTGAGAAAAGTACTGTGGAAGGGGGTCTGTATCCCAAATATAATATAACATCAAAGTTTGTCTTTCTTTATCACTAGTTTGTCTTTCTTGACTTTATTAATTTGGATTACATGAACTGAATCAATACAACACTCTAATAGCAACTTGTACATAAATATTATACTGTGATAGGGACACAGGAAGAGAGAGTCTGGATATATATATATATATATATATATATAATCAAATTGGACTTATATATTGTCTTCTTAATTAATTATAAAAGGAATAAAGAAATGGAAAAAAACAAAGGTTGAGTGTCAAAGGGCTCTGTATGCAAGATTTTTTTATATTAATGTTGATTTTATTATAAGATCTATAGAACCTCTGAAAGTGAAGGTTAGATTGCATATATAGACCGCATTTTATAATAGATGCATATGATTTGTATTTTGAATTATTATTATTATTTTTTCCCAGTTTGTTTATCAAATTACTTGTTCCTATAACATGGAAAGATGCCAGGAAAGTGAAAAAATTAATTTTATATGAATTCAAAATTATAAATTTTTATATCAATATAAAAAAATAAATTAAACGATCAAGTGAAATTTATTTTATAAACTGATTTTTTTTTTTAATTAAGATGGCTTAAGCGGATTTGTACCAACTGATCAATTAAATTTTTATAATTAAAATGATTCAATAAAAAAGATTACAAAATAATTCACTCTCAATACCACATATTTGTTTATAAGGAAAATTAGACAAAAAATAAGGGTTAAAGTCTTTCCTGTTTGCTTGATTGCTTCCACTTTGCTCTTCCCTAAGCGCATTCTTTTCTTTTTCTTTTCTTTTTTTTTTTTATATTATAATTTGCATGTCAAATAATTAACAATGATATTTTTTATAGGTAAGAATGATAGTCTTATTCTTTTAATTATATAATTATTTAATTTATAAAATAAATATAATGTATAGGGTTTATTAAAGTTTATTCAAATATTATTAATGTAAAATAAAATTAAAAAAATATAAGGAAATTTGATTAAGATGTGTAAGGGAATTTTTTTATTATATTCATATTTTGGTATAATTTGCTTCAAAAAACGTTAAAACTCTCTCTACTTTTTGGGCTTTTTTACAGTCTATTGTGGGTCAGGCCAGGCCAGGAGTATGATTTGATTTATTAGGGGTAAAAGCCTAGAAAAATAGAGAATGATTCCAAGCAAGCATACCTCAAGGCCTTGATGTTAAGGCCCATGATTTTTTTTTAATCTTTAGAATATGTGGGCCAGTTTGGTCTGAAACCCAAGACTACAAAAAGGCATGTCCGATCAGTGCAGGTTAAAAAACATTTATATATTTTATTTTTATCAAAATTTAAATTGATTAAGAAAATTGAATACAAAAAGAGAAAATGTTTGCCAGATTAAAGGATAAATTAAGTAATTAATTTAGAAAATTAATTAAAATATAAGGAATATTCAATTGATCAGCTCCTACAATCACTATTCTATGTAAGTTTTTATTCAATAATAACTCGAAACATATGAAATTATTATAAATTTGTATATTTTTATAAAATTAAATATTACAATTTATATATATATATGTGTGTGTTATATTTTTATTGGTTCATTTCATCCAAAAAGGTACAAACATGTCATTTATGAAAATAATATCTTAAATATAATTAATATAATTAGAAAAGTAATTATTCCACTATAATAATATGAAAATATTTTATTAAATACTTTTCATTTGATCCACTTTTTTTTTTTTTATAATATACGAGAATATAATTAAACAGTCAATGATATGGCTAATAAAACCCTTAAATTCATCCTTTTACAATGATCATTACGCTCAAGTTTATTGACCTCAAGATATCATGTAACTTTATTTTATAGTAATGAATGAAGCTATCTGAAAAAAAAAAAATAATAATAATAATCGTCGGCATCTCATTTTCAATTAAATGGGCTTTGTGGCGGTTTGTAAAATGCATCAGGAGACCCATCTTAAGGCTTTGACCTTTACTGATTTTGTAATCGTGTAATCCCAATCTGTATTCAATTAGCAACTAGGGATGGTTGTATTCGCATTAATTAATTAATTAAGCAATTGTAATTATTAAAGTAATCAAAGCAGTAAACAAGACATAATCATGGTCATAGTCAGATAAAACATGCCACGATAATAATAATAATAATAATAATATATAATAAGTTTAAATTCAGTAGCTCCCAAATCAAAGTTCCAAACCACAAATATTTTATTTTATAAAGCCAACATTTATTTAGTGTTTATATTTGCTTGGAGAGGAATTCAAAATGACGTGCTGTATTTAATTTAATAAAATACTAATTTTAAAAAATATATATTTTTAATTACTACCACTACAACGTTACTTCAGACTTTAATCGACTTTAAAAAGATTAAAGTCATGATTGAAAATTATGTTTTATTTAATTAATAAATCAGAGTTAAATTTATTAAAAAAATTATATTTAATTTAGGCAAACCGCAATATAAATACTATGTGAACAAGAAAATATAAAAGGAATAACAATAATTTCCAATCAATTGAATATTATATGTTTTGTTTTGTCGTAAATTGAACGGAATGAATTATATATTTAAAATTTAATTTAAATTAAATCGGATTCAAGAGTGATATAATTACATCGTACTAATTATATTTCTCATATATATCTAAGATTGGAATTAAACCTTTGAATTTGTAAAGGCCATAGGTAAAATTAATAGTGAAAGTAATATCAAATTATTGACTTATAACTAAAATTTCTAAAACTTGAAAGAGTTAAATTAATATTTTTCAAATAAAATAACGTAAAATGCATAGACAAAAATGCAATTTCTTCAAATTTGGAGGCTACTAAAACAAACCATTAACTCTAAAATTAGATAATTTTTTTTTAAAAAAATAATGAAATAAATAAACACAAAATTTGTATACGATGAAGAAAACAAAAAACAATTTCTCTTGCAAACTTAAGTTTGGAAATTAATTTTCTTTTAAAAGTTAATCATAAATGTGTTAATAACATTAGTCCTGAATGAGAGAGAGGAGATGGCACGGAAATGTTTAAAGCAATAATTATAGGCATAATTGCAACAAATTCTAATTTCCTTTTGATTTCAATTCTTAGCCTTCAAATTAGGAGATTTTTTTTTATAATTTATTAATTTAATTTTTTCATATAGAAAGAATAAAATATCTATCTAAAATCTTTATTATTTAGAAAGTATTATTATTAAGATATTTATTTTCAACTTTATTTATATGGTTAGCCAATAATAGGGCTTCTACTATTTATTATAAGGTATTTGTGGATTTTGAATTATTGCTTATCAATAAAATTTGAGACTATGTCTCTTTATCTTATTCTCTCTCACTTTTGATGGATTTCTAAGGATTTTGGGATCTTTGGAGGGTGGTTTATCAAGGTGGTGATTTAGCCATTTACATCTATCATCATACGTATCATATATAGTAGTGTTTTAATCTCTCTAACAGCATATGTCATTGCGTGAATTATTCTTAGTGGGATTTTAATATTGCCAAAATCGAATTCTATCGCATCTACCTTTATTTTATTGTTTCTACATTACACATTAGCCCTCCAAATTTGAACTTATAGTTTCACCTTCCATTTACAGAAATTAATTCCACAAGTCTACCTAGCCTATAATTCTACATTTTAGTGGTATCAAGATTTGGAATTAAAGACATCAGTGTGTATATCCTATACTGATATCAAATTTAGTATCATAATATGCAAATTTTGAAATTCAAATCTCATATTTGATATCAAAACTTTAATTCAACTTGCTCTTGGTGGCATATATATATATATATGTATATATGCTTTCAACGAACGAGACATCTTCTAGTGGATTTTCGAATGTGCTTTTTCATTCGTGACTTAATAAGGAGTCATTATTTTTTTTTATTCACATCAAAGGCCCTTCTATTTCACCAAGGTGAAGAGGTAGCTCTTCTTGGTAGGAACACATGCATCAAGTTTGAGTTCTCTTCATCAGAGAAGTTATATTTCTTATATCGCCTCGCGTATATCTCCTTGATATTTATATTTATATTTTGGCTATTAGGGGTTTGTTAAGCTACAAATAATGCTTTGAAGGTAGTGTTAAACTGGGCCCGTATAGAATGGACGAGTCAAAATGTCTTATTAAAGTCAGGTGATGGTGGTGGAGTTGAGTTTCGGCTGATGGCTTGGGAGGTTTCCATGTTTCAAGCTAGGGAGATTTGTTTTCATAGTGAATGGTTTCATCAACACCTTGTACATTTAAGGTTGACGAGTGTATTAAATGTATTTGAGACATTTTCCCTGAAATGAATTTGAAATAGTGGTTTGTTAGGTTTTTATGGGAATGAGTAGTTGTATGAGTTTAAGACTAGTTTTTTAGAGGTCCAAGAAAGAAAAAAAAAATGAGAGAAAGATGATGAGAAAGAAGAAAGTAGTCATGGTGTCACAATCTTCAAAGAAAGAAAAGGACACAAAAGAGATCAATAATACTTAGCAAACAATCTTTTATAGACGACGCAATTTGATGATCCAAAGATTGTCAAATAAAGTTGTTGGGTCTATTTCGCGATGGGTTTAGGTTTAATGGATAAATTTGGACCTATAAGATAAGTAAAATAATATTAAAGAGTCAAGTCCAAAGTCTCTTTGATATTTAAGTAACTGACTTATAGATAAAAAAAATTCAAGTAATAAGATGAATATTTTTCTTCTTAGAGAGAGAAAAGTATTTTTGTGAGATAAAAATGATAGAAAATATAAACTGAATTTACCTTTTAATAGTTGAGAATGCTAATTATATACTGAGATCTTAAACCATTTGATAGGGTCAATTGATAAATGACAATACCAGGAATATGTTAAAATTATGTTACTGTTGAGGGTTTAGGCAACCACATTTGATGTTAGACGCTATAGTCATGCAGGGCTTTTGTGCATATTGTGTCAAAAAAGCTATTCGGACATATTCTTGTCCTTGTTAGGCTAATTAGAGGTTGGTTAGAAGGATCGGAATGCATGAGTTCGAAGAGCCTTACATGTGGCAAGACGGTGTAGTATATGCTCATGAGGTAAGGACTAGCCTAAAGTTGAAGCGAGATGAGGCAACCTTTAAGGCCTTGCTTAGATGGTGATTCCTTTATAGGCTCTATTATGGTTATGTTTTTTTAAGGCTTTTAAAGTTTTGGATCAGTAGGCTTCTACTCAAAGATTATGTAATTTTCAGAGATTTAATTCTTTCATACTCAATCATGCTTTTATATTTATCCCTTATTATATATTATGTAATTAAATATAAATATAAAAAATTTAATTAGGAACCCATAAAATCAAATAAAATAAACAAAAGCTCTTTAATTTACATTGCATAAAGATGAAGTCGTCATCGTTTGCATTGCATAGTAAAGATGTATGCTCAATCAGAACTTTTATTTTTCTAATATTTAATTTTTTTATATTATCTATTAATTTGGCTTGTGGGAAACATGCATATAGTTTTCACTTAGGTATTTGGATTATTGATTAGTCATGGAATAAACTATTGTAGAATATCAATGATGTCCCAATCCAATTATAATTTAGATAAAGGTTTTAAAATCAAGAGATCTCATATTCAAATTTTATGAGTATAAAGAGTGTGAGTATTTGATAATTTATATAATTTCTATTTTATATTATAAATATATTTAAATATTGTCCGTTTAAATTAAATTGTACTGAACATCATATAAATACCAATGAAAATTAGGCATTAACTATTAAAAAAAAATTATTGTAAAATATGCTGAAATTTATTTAGTTATTTATATATAGTCTTTAAAATTTAAAAAGATATCAATCACAACAAACATTTCAATTACAAGACATGTTAATCATTCTACCAAAAAAAGAATAGTGAAAAAAGAGAGGGTAAATTTAATAGTTTGAATGCTCTCTGAACCTTTATATATATATATATATATATATATATATATAGCAATTATAAAATTGGGATGTTAAGCATTATGATTAATTGCAACCTCGATCTTTTAAAATATTTGTTCTTTTGGTAACATTTTTAAAATATTATTTGTAGGGAATTGTATAATGTCTTGCTCATACTACCAAATTCCGAAGAACCCTTTTTACTAGTTTATTATTTATCTTAAGATATCTGTTGGTTGTTCCTGTGGAAAGATTATAATTTGACTCATTAATTGAATTTCTCTATGAATCCATTTTAAGTTTAGTTAGAACTTAGAGGCAGTTTGTACCATTAAAATCTCTTAATTAATTAGTTAGTATTAGAATAGAACTTAAAGGCAGTTTGTACCACCAAAATCTCTTAATTAATTAGCTAGTATTATCATCAGAAGTTTGATTAGATAAATTTAATATATTTTAATACATCTTGAGATTTGAATATATGATTTAAAGTATATAATGTTCAACACATTGTCTAGAAGCACATATAGATTAATTTGGAGACTGAGAAAAACTTAACTTTGTGCAACATTATTTTAGGGTTTTGACAAATTTAGATGCCTGTCAAGAAAATTAAATGTTAGTTCATCTTCTTATTGTCAAGTTGCCTTTTCGCTCTCAAGAAAACAGTCAAATGATCAAAGAATTGGTTAATGATTTTCAAAAATTAGGTTAAAATTTCATCCATTGGATATCGAAGAAGATGACCTGTACTCCACGAGAGAGCATGGAGCGATGCGAAGTGGGTGGTCTACATTTGACATTTCATTAATGAAGGGTTAGTGGATTCCCTTTCAAACTATATAATTTAGCTTCTAATTACTGTATCAATGATGGCTCAGTATGTATAGTTGCAAATAAAAGTGGAGTGGCAGCACTTGGAAAGGCAATTACAACAAAAGGGAGAATATAGTTGTTTTTATTAATCATATTTTAATTAGATAGACAATAATTATTGAACAAAGGGAGGGAGAGGAGGGGTCCATTATTTTTAACTTTAGCCTTGGAATGTTGCATACAAGTTGCTAATAATTAATTTTAAATTAAATCAAGATTTATTAACCATGACACGTGAATCCATGTGAAGTGGGGTCCTCTATGTTGCTATTCAGTAATAGTTTTAACTTAGTTAATTAAAGATCCTTTGAGCCTCAGCAAAAAATTATATTGGAGTTAAAAATTTTATTATATATATTAATTAATTACTTTGATATTTATATAGTGTATAAGAACTTCTTCTTGCTTAATTTTGAACATTATTATTGCAAAATATCAATTTTGATTAAAAAAAATGAATTCTATTAAATCAATAAATTTCTAATAGCTAATCTTAATTTGATTTTTAAGATGATTTTGGACATATAAAGTAAAAATACAGAGAGATATTAATTAAATGATCAAACACGCTATGATAAAAAAAGAAAAACAAATGAGTAAACTTAAATTATCTTAGTAGAATATGATTTAAAAAATTATAATTATATGAAAAAGTATATAATTCAAAATCGTTTAGAGTGAAAAAAATACATATTATAATTTTAAAATTAAAATTTCGTTGAATTTTATTCATAAAAAAAAATAATTATTCATTCCTCCTTTCTGAAAAATCACATATAACTCTTGATATAAATTATATACGATTGCCCTCTTATGGAATTAAAATTTATTTTAACTACTGGAACAAGTAAAAATAGAAATTATTATTACGAATTTTCTTCACACTATTTTTTTTTCAGTCAAAATACTATGGAAGTCAATTTGAGAAGCACAGCAATGCGACAAACGAATAGGTAATGGATTAGGAAATTATACAGAGACAAAATAATTTAAATTGATATATAAGTGGGGAGAAGAAAGTTGAGATCCTTTCTTGAATTGCATCTCTTGAAGATGATGAAAGGGGAAAAGAAAAGTAGTGGATAGGGTTAAGTGAACATATATTATATATATATAATTTGTTAAATGGTTTTTTGCCCTTTTCTTGCCTTTGATTTATTCCTATGTTACTTATAGTAAAAGAAATATTCGGTTGGACCATACTTATACATATATATAATCCAAACAAGACGCATCAAATTGATTTCTATATTAAATTAGTCTAATAATCTTATTAGCATATATATATATCAGAGCTTAATTATATTTAATTCTGAATAGTAATAATAAATTAAGTAACATCATTTTAGTAGTTGGGTGCATTTATATTTGGTCCATCATTTGAGTTAAATTAATATGAATGTATGACTCAAATGTGGAGTTAATAATTCAATTGTAATTTGTTGGACCAAGTAATTAATTAAATAATATATAAATCAAATTATTTCCAGGTAAAACAATTAATTAGTCAACTTTCAGATAAAAGAAAAGGACGATGTGAAATATAAAAAGAAGTTTAAGTCACGAGTGTGTATTATATTAATACGTTGATATATTAAATAATTATTAATTAATTAATAATTTAACGTAATAAATTAAATTCACTTAAAATTTTTTATAAATTTCATAAGTTTCCTCAAATTACTGACATGACAGTAAGCATACTAATATCATATATGTTTTATGCTTATGATTTTAGTCTTCAATTTGTATCCTTTTAAAAATGAAATATATATGAAAACTGAATATTTAAAACTCAAGAATTCTATTTTTAAATAACAAATAGAGTTTTACAGTAATATTAATAGTATGGAAAATTCTTCCCTATGTACATTATGTATATATTTTCATTTCATATATTTAATCAATGTGCAAATATAATTTATAAAACTGTTAACGAAATTATTCATTAAAAATATTTACACTTGAAAACCATTCAATTAATTAAGTTGTGATTATTATTATTTTTATTAATTGAATTATGATTTAAGGTACGTTTATACTTATAAATTCTTAAATTTAGAGGGAATTCTACTATCATTAGATCAAAACTCATTAATAAATTATAGTTGTTGATATAAAAAAATAACATTCAAATTTTGGATTTTTTATATGTATAAAATAAGAACATTAGTATTTTTATTTTAAGATTTGATAAGATATAAATATCACATAAATTAAATATAAAATATTGAATGAGTATATATATAATTGAATTTTTCAACTTAAATATGTTAATTTTTTAGGTTGACATTTCCGAAATTATATAATTTTTCAACATTTGTAATATAGTATCATAGCATATAAAATAATCCATACACCTACTCTTATTTAATTATAATTCGGATTGAAATTCAATTTTCAGTATATTTTAAATTTAGTTTGTTTTCATTTTTATTTCGTAGTGAATTTTATTTAATTATTTTTATTAAATGATGAGTTTTTAAATTTATTTATTTATCCATGTTAAATTTTCAATGATCACTTAATTTCCATCATAAACTTAAAAGTATTAACTGAATTTAATAAAAAATTATCTTATCTAATTCTATATAAATAAAATATTAAATATTAAATAAATATATTTTCAAAATTTTATATACTCCCAACACTTATAATAATTTTTTTTAACAAACTCTAAGAATTTATTTTATTTTCATTTTTTGAGTATTGAAGATGATGGAGAATGGGTGATTTGAACCAAGACTTTTTTTGCCCGTGGATATACACTACTTCTAGGCTAAGAAAAGCAAATTGAATGGTGCCTTACTTATTAGGGTAACAAGCACTAGTAAGTGTAAAACACTATCCTAGGATGGGCAGTCACCGAAAGTGGCAGAGAGACTATCAAAATTAAAAAAAAAAAAAAAAAACATTTGGTAACCACAATAATAAATTACAAGCTAGTATGATTTTGATACCCATGATTGAACTTGATGGTATTAAGAAGTCATGAAGAAGGACAAAAACACATAAATGACTAACGAGTGTCTTAAGTGTATTTATTAAAATCGATTATTTCAGATAAAATATAATTATAAAATAATTATATTAAAAAAATATAAATAAATTAATATAAAAAAGTTAGATAAAAAAATATTAATAAAGTTATATTTCGTTACTATCAATGTCATCTTAAGTGATGGGTCATAATTTTTATTTTTCACTTAATTATTTTTTAATTATTTAATATTATTTAAATTTTCAAGCTCACTCATTAAAAAAATTGATTAAATAAATTTTTTTTTGAAAAAATTAAATTAAATAAAATTAGTTTGTTTTTGTGATTGGGGGCAGACTATGTTCATTCCCAAGGAAAATATATATAAAAGGAAATTAAAATAAAAATCTCGAAGCAGTAGTCACTTTGTGCATAGAAAATCATTCTCTTGCGTTATGGACAGAGCATTCTCCCATTCTGCCACCAGATTAATTTGTCATCTAAGAAAAATTAAATAAACAAAAATTTCTACAAGTCTTTATGGGACAGATCTCTCTCATGGAGAGGCTACCACCATTACACGTGGGTTTGAGGACTAATACAGAGAAGAGAGCCATGCTGCAATTACAGGAGCTTGCTTTCCCTTCAGCAAACATGTGGGGGCTATGGAATGCCCTAGCACACTCGCATTTTTTTTTATTATTCATATAAATAAATATAAGAATTAATTCATACCTTCTCAAAATTATACATTTCTTTTTAATTTTCTTCATATTTTGTGCTATAGTTTATAGTTATTTTTGGATTTTTCCAATTAGTAATCATATATACAACTTACTATGCTTGAACAATTCTTTCTATATTTTATCCTTTCATTTTCTTTTTTGAAGTTTACCCAATATTCTATATCATGTTCATGTCTCTTGCAGCAAGGTTCTATATTAAACTGAGATGCTACATTTAAAATGTCAGAACTAACATATGAATTCCTGCTATTTTCAATATGAAAGAATAAAGAGAAAAGGTATAACATGCTTTACTAAACATGTTAATATTTTAATTGAGCAAAAGATATCATAATGACTCGTTCTTAATATTTGGGGAAAGATAGAAATAAAAATTAATATTTAATTTATATATTTCTTATTTACTCTTAATTTTTTTTATATAATAGATAACTCGATCTATCTGTTTATCAATTCATTTAGTCAAATAATTCAGTAAATGATAATGTTAAAATTAGTTGTTGCTCTAATGTTGAATTAATCATTCTAATAACCCTAGTTGATGAAAATTCGTTGTATATCCCAAAATTATTAACTATGTCATGAAATCACATACATGAAATCTTGAAGGAAAATTCATAACGAAGTGGTTGATCTTTAGAGTAAAGTGAGATGCAAACTCTTAAAGCTTGAAAGTTGGAATACAGGTTAGTGAATTGGAAGAAATCAGAAACTTTTATGAGATTTGTCTCTGCAACTACTATATCTTTCAAGTCTAATCCATCATATCGGATCATATAAACTATAACCCAGATTATCAATAATATATATATATATATAAACAATCAACAGTAAAATAAACAATTATATTCCAATCCAAAGTAAACTAAACTTACTTGGAAAACTCACTAGATGAAGAAATTAATAATTATTAAACTAGTAGTGGAGAGACAATTAATTAAGAAAGCAGAAACCATCCTTTTATTGCAAAGCAGAAAGCAAAAAAGAAGGAAAAAAAGGGTAAAATTAAACCAAGTTTAATTAATATACATTCACAAACATGATTTCACTTCTTTCTTCACAAGTCTATCTTGATCTTCTACTACTTTCTTTTCTTTCAATTTTTAATCTTAAGAATCCCTACCTTTTGACACAATAGAAGTCTCATGAAAATCTCCTCTCTCTCTGCAGCTATTGGCTCCTCTCTGTTAGTAAGGCGGCCGAGCATGAGCCCAAGCATAGGCATCATGCCCTAATTGAGCTCCATTAGGGATTAGGTTCGGCGGCAGATTATAAACCGGAAGTGCAGAGGGATCCGGCAAACCACCACCAGATTGTTGTTCACTGCTTCCAATTGGTGGTGGTGAATTATTAGTCCCGCTTGGGATCTGTCCTTGACCTCCATTATCAGCATCCTCCTCTTCTTCTAAAGGCAATCTTTCATAAGTAGCATTAGCAAATGTTGCTGCGATGACCATAACAGGTCCGGCTGCTATAAGTGATCCCACGACACTTCCACCGACTACCTGCCCCTGTCCTCCAGCGAGATAGATAGTTAGTCCGGTGGAGCCAGGCGGGGCAGGTCCAGGTAAAAAGGCACCAGTTAATGACAAAATCTCAAACCTACCATGAAGTGCTACAACGGCACCGGGAGCTGCAGGCTGTCTTAGGGTTACGTTGGCCACTGAACCACTACCGCTAAGGACACAAACACCGCGTTGACGTCGGCGGGCAAACTGTGCTACACTTTCAGCTACATCAGCTCCACCAACAACTTCCATAACATGGCTACGGAGAGCATTAGGGCTGTCTCTGGTGACAAAAATGGGAGGTCTAGGTTTATTTTTGGATCCAGGAGGACGGCCTCTTTGTCTTCTGTTACCAATCTCAACAGCTCCTTCTTTAGGCTCATCACCGGTATCTCTATCATCATCATCACCACTTCTATTGCTGGTTTCATTGATGGGGATTTCGCGGTTGGCTTTGTTTAGAGAGGGTGAATTGGATGCAGGGTCGAGGCCTGGAAGGCCTACTTGACCTGTCCACCAAGGATTAGCCAGCTTTGCAAATTGGAATTGAAATGAAAGAAGAAGAAGTAAAGAAGGCTAGACTAATTTAGAAAGAGGCTCTTGAAATGCTTGAATTTATTGGATTCTTGTTTATAAAGATTTTTATTAGATCATCACACAAAGTCAAAGCAAGAAACCAAGAATAGCTTGGCCTGCCGCCCCAATAGGGTTCTTGAATATGGTCACTCTTCTCACAGATTTTGATGGGAAAGAGAAAAGAGAAAGAAGGAGAGGAGAGAGAATAAGATGCAATTAAATTGGTAATGGAATCAAGAAAAAGAAAAGAGGGGTTTAGTTTTCATAGGTGATAATCAAGATTATAAATCACAAAAGATCAACGACCCACAACAAGTCATCTACAAAGAACAGATGCAAAATCCCATGTGTGATAGAATCAAATTAAGCAAAGAGAGAAAGAGAGAGAGAATATATAAAAAGAAGAAACACTACTAAGTCTCTCTACAAGTAGACAATAACAACAATTAATACATCAAATTAAATGTCTAACTCCTTTCTAATTCTAACTTCCTTTTCGTTGAATGTTGGCTCTTGTTTTGTGCATATTTGTTGTGTTCTGATTTATGGATCTATTGTGTTTTTGGTAATTTTTTTTTTAAATTTATAATATGAAAATTACATGTGAGTGTTATGAATGAAAATACCAGTATTTTAAGTAAGTTTTACCTACATTCGACTCTAATTTAGATAAAAATATACATTAAGTATATATAAGAATATGAGTATTTTTATACTAAATAAAATAATAAAAAAATTTATAAAAATTTTAAAATAATAATTTATGATTGATTTGATGTTTAAAAAATTAGCTACAACAACACAACATAATATAACATAACATAAGCTTTTATTTCAGAGATCATTGAAATTAGGGTTTCATGGGGTCGGGTCCGCGTGGGGAGCACGTTGTTTTCTCGTGCCCCAGCCCAACATCTCAATAGACCCTTTTGTATTTCTATGTATACTAGTAGTCTCTATGGTTTCTTCCAATCTTTCTATACCTTGTTTTCTTTTTGTGCTTATTTTAGTTTAGTTTCTACATATAATAATCTACGAGTCAAATAATCTTTACAAAATCTATATTTTATTTTAAAAAGATTTCAAAGCATTTCATGTGGTTTTAATTTGATTGTAATTGTAATTAGGATTGATGTTCAGAGCCTTACCATTAATAAAAAAAAAAGGAGTATTAATTTATATTTTCTTTTTCTTTCACTGGTCAAATGCTACATTTTTGTTCTAATTTCTTTTCTTAATTTTTTGTATATATATGAAGGGTATTTATTAAATTTTTCATGAGTTATGATGTATAAATTATATATAATGAATTATAATATATTATTAATTATAATTAATTTGACATCCTCATTATGGGGTTTAAGGATTAATTAAGTGCTTTAAAATTTCACTGTATAGTTTGAAAGATTTTGATTTTAACATTTAATTCTAACTATCAAAATATATGATATATTTATATAGATAAACTAAATCATGTATATATGTGAGCACTATATATAGACTTATAAATGAGAAAGCATTAAAATTCATTTATACAAAATCAATTAACCCATATATATATAAATTTATAAATAGGTAAGTATTGAAACTCATTTGCAAAAAATTAATTAATTTGTACTAGATCTAATATTTATTCATTTATAGGTATTTTATATATTTTATGATTATTCAACATTAGTACATAAATTCATATATATGTAAATTTATTAATAAGTAAATGTCTAAATTTATTTACATAAAATCAATTAACTTATATAAAATTTAATACTCATTCACTTATAAATTTTTAATATTTTATAATTATTCGATATGAGATACTTTTTTCAACACAATTTCAATAATTCGCGAGTGAAATTATCATTAATATGGTTAGTAGTAATACTTGCAGATGCAGAAATACATTAATAAGTTGGTGAAATTGAAATGTCCGAAAATTTTAAGCTAATTTTTATATAGTTAACTTTTTATACATTAAATCAATTATAAATAAATATTTTAAAATTTTATTATAAATATATTTATCCTTTTATCCGATATAAAAATATTAATATCCCCATATAATTTTCATGTTGAATCTATTATATATAGGGATTTTTTCAAAAATATTGAAAAAAATAAAAAATATTTCATTTTTACTATTATAATTTTTTTTTTTTAAATATTACATATCTAAAAATATTTTTTCAAAAATAAGACATATATCAAATATATACCAAAAAATAATAAAAATAAAAAAAATAAAAAACAACCGTAAAATTAACATAAAAAAAAATATATATTTATATAATATTCCCTTATATATACCAGGTGTAACTACAACATGTATGCATTAGGTAATTTAAGAGTTTGTTTACTATTATTGTTGAGCTACTACTGAAAACAGAAAAGTTAAATAGCACTCTAAAATTATTTTTCTAAATAATATCTAAAATGGTGTTTCTCCAAAAATATAATTTTAATTTTAATGTCCAACAAACACCTTACGATATTAATTTTATAATAAATAATTAGAAATTTGTAATTTTGTATATCTAGCTATATTATGAGAGAACTTTTTTATTTATTTATTAGTTTTCATAAAGAAACTAAATAAGCTATGAGCTACACAACAAGAATAATATTTTTATTAGGGTTAATTATAATGACACTATTGTATTTTTTCATATTATACTAATACGTTTCTCTATTTTTAAAATTATACTAAAACACTCATGCATTTTGCTTCCGTTAAACAAAAACATCCTTCAGTTTCCTTTTCCATCAGTCAACCCTATAAAAGTCAACTTTTCAATAATTTTTTTTTATAATGTCTAAAGTAGCCCTTCCTTTAACTATTCCCCATAAATTCCATCTTCTTTTTCTTTCTGTTCTTTAATTCCATTAATTCTAGTAATTTCATCTTTTTTTTTTTCTTTTTGTTCTACCATATCAATCGGGGAGGAGAAGTCGGGTTGCAAGATAGTTCGCAGGCCACTTTAGTTGTGATGTCTTTACTTCAAAATCGAGATTGGGTCAGTAATCTGAAGCATACTGGCTTAGGTGGAGCGAATGGTGATTTAGGCCCGGTCGAAGTCTCTGTCGCGACCTCAAAAATTGGGGGGAGGTGAAGATTCATTGAATCAGTAGTTAAGATAGCCATACCCACGGACATCAGGAAGAAAATCGATTGTGCTAGAGGAAGCTCTTTTCTTTGGCTTGGCTTTTTCCCGGTGGAATGTTTGTTGGAATTGAATCAGAATCGGTTCTTTTCAAATTGGTTGTTGTGAAAGATTGGGTAATTTTTCAATTAGGAGCTGGTGAAGGAAGTTAATCAGTAGCTATGAGACTGGAGCTAGTGGCATAAATTTACTTTTCATCTTCCTCGCACAGCTTAATTAACCCTTAAAGGAGTGAGTGCAAAGAGACTCCGAAAGGTTTAGGCTTGAGGCCTTAGTTTGCTTA
This sequence comes from Aleurites moluccanus, assembly GCA_948193065.1. NCBI lineage: Eukaryota > Viridiplantae > Streptophyta > Magnoliopsida > Malpighiales > Euphorbiaceae > Aleurites > Aleurites moluccanus. Next base: position 27,251 of record CANXYC011503979.1, on the reverse strand, counting down.
TCTGCTCTTATAGTTGCAGGTGTAAGTAATTAAATAAGAATAAGCTGCTTGAGAATCTAGCTATTTCCTGCCTTAATGTTCGGGGAGCCAAAAGTTAATCTACAAGCAGCAGGTTCTTTAGTAAAAGAAGATTGTATCGAATGGGGCAAGGTTTAGAATCCATAGTTAACCGAGGTGCGTAGCCTTCTTGCCCTAACCTAAGTCCAGGAACTAATCCTTTTGCCCGGAATGATTAGGGAAAAATGCCATTTTAGACAAAAACCCCAGGTTTTCATAGAAGTAGCACGATTCTTTGATCGAATCAGCTGCAGCTCTTACGATGCTATTTCATCCGCCCTTAGGACAAAGGAGAAAGAGTCAGGCTAAATAGAGTAGATAAGAAGGGCGTCATTTTCAAGGTAATCAGGGCTTCTTTGAAAGAAAATGCCTTTTCTTGTTTGCTACTTCTTAATGTTACCAGGAGCAAGTTTCTTTATTTTATATTTGAAAGGGGCGAAGCGATGAAGTCAAGAGAATGAAAATTAAATGAGTGGTATAAGAGTGTAAATTAAAATGAAAATGAGGGGTATTATGGACTTTTTATATTGATTTAACGAATTTTTTAACAGAATGACTATAAATTTTAACGGAATCAAAATGCAGGGATATTTTAATATAATTTTAAAAATAGAAATTCGTATTAGTATAATATGAAGTTTCTTTACTTTATGTTTGAAAGGGGCGAAGCGATGAAGTTAAGAGAATGAAAATTAAAGGGGTGGTATGAGAGTGGAAAGTAAAATGAAAATGAGAGGTATTATAGATTTTTTATATTGATTTAACGAATTTTTTAACTGAATGACCATAAATTTTAATGGAATTAAAATATAGAGGTGTTTTAGTATAATTTTAAAAATAAAAAAACGTATTAATATAATATGAAAAAATATAGAAATGTCATTATAATTAATCCTTTTTATTATAATAATTTTTATTAAATTGATAAAAACTCTCGTCAGAATAATGAATGGATAATTCGAATTCATGATAGAACCCCAATATATAAATATTTAAAGGTTATATTTATAAACAGTATGCATAGTAGCAAGGACTGTAAATTGGATTAGGCTATAGCTAGCCCAGTGTCCGAACTGTTCATCCTGAAATTTTTAGACCAACATATAAGGTTGTACTAAACTGAGTTTCGTCAATAATTTTAAATCCAAATTAAACTTAAGTTGAGTTTAAATTTAAATAAAATTAATCCCCATAATCCGAATTGATCGACTATAAAATAAATTTATTAATAATTATATTATATATATTTATTATTTTATTTTTATTAATAAATAAATTTATTTTAAAAATTATTAAATTCATATATAATTGGATAATACCTAGTAGTAGTGAATTTAAAAATTAAATCTAATACATAAGAAGTAGATTATTAATGATGAGGAAAAAATAATGTAAATGAGCCAACTTGAACTCGGTCCAAAACTTATTATGAGTTTTGGGAGAGTTTGGAATGAGTACAATCATAAATATTTCTGATTGAACTTGAACTTGACTTTATCCCGACACAACCCATCCGATTTAAAGCCTTGATAATAACGCACACTCAAAAATAGTTTCACATTAAATGCATATAAAACTTTACAATACATCCATATATAATAACATTCAAAACCCAAATTAGAGTTGACAGATACGAATTTTAATTATAAATTTCAATAGGTCAAAAATAATTACAATATATGGAAATTAATAATTAACCAAGAAATTATTTAAATGAAGAGAAATATGTTAGAATATCATGGGAGTTTAATTGAACTCCCAACCAATTTCGTACCCCAAATATGAAATGGTAGCCAACTATATAGGTAAATCTAATTGGTTAAAGGCTAAACCTAATTGGTTAACTCGCTAAATTATTCATTCCTAGTTTCTGTTTGACTACTTAGTTCATAATAATCCCCTTAATTAAGTGTATATTAGTATATGCCGAACAATTTTCATGTCAAAAATTCTTTTAATCTGGATGGCCTAATTGAATGAATAGGGAAATAATTAGTTTATTTTAAATGCTTATTTTCTTAATTATCATGAATGATATAAGCTATTAATTACTAAAGGATATATCTCAACAATATTAATAGAATTTCTACTGCAGTTGCTCTAAGGCATATATCACTTGGAAAATTTTTATCTATCCAGTGGATCTCTTGCCCTTGATCTATCAAGGTCCAGGCTCATAATCAAAATGCCTAAAACCCCTAGATAGTGAGGCGACTCAACTATAAAGCGCCTTCACCCTCATTCACATATTAAAATACTCAAGTTGGAGAGAATCAACCTCCTCACTTTATACAATATTTAGTGAGAAGTCTTGCGTGCATCAATAAGTGGGACGAATTAAATTAAGATAAGGTTATTGACACAATAAGTAAAGGGAGCCTTATTTTCCTTAATGTAATACTTATGTGCATATTATATGACGTCAGGAGGACGATAAAAAAAAAAATTGCTTGTCATATTAGTTCAAACACTAATTTTCTACGGTTGTGATATTATTATATGTCCACCTACTTTGATCAAATGATAAAGACTAATAAGTATAAAAAAATATCATCAACCAATGTAAAATATTTAATTTTATAATTTTTTTTATCCTTTTATTATTGAAAAATTCTCTTTAGAACTAGGAAGAACAACACGTCTTCTTCCTTAAGTTTTTTTTTTTTTATCTCCAAATTATTAACTTGGATATTGTAGGATTTTTTACTTGACCCTCTTACGCTACTTGATTGCCTTACATATTAGAACCTAAAATGCTAATCCAAGCCCATCTAAAAATAGATTCAGTTCATTTACCTTAATTAAGTTATGATCAGTTGATGTATACATTAAATGTTGAAAATATGATTATTCCTTAAGTTTTATTGATTCTTCTAATCTGAAGCTAAATAAATAGTCATGTTCTTCTTTTTCTTTTAATCTTTTTTATTCTTTTGCTTGGTCTTCTATCCTTTGATTTAGTTTTGATGCTTTAATTGAGTAGGCCCCCTAATTAGCAAATTTCGTAGCCACTATGGAAATCACTAATAAACACACTCTGTATAGGTTTGGTGACACGTGAACGAGTGATGAAAGTCAGCATCAAAGTAACAATTATGCATCGCCCACGGTGCGTTTCACTTTCAGAAAACAACTTGTGATATAATTTCATTGGACTTAATTATATTAGCTACAGCTAACTTAATTTTGCTAATCTGTCCATCCTCAAACAAGACATTTTAGCAATCTTATGTTGTATTATTTTAAACATAATTATTTTAATTTAAAGGCTGTTGAAAAAATTAGTTTTATTTGATAAAAAAAAACATAAATAGTTTTAAGATATTATTGTTTTATGACTAGAACATAAATTTATTTGAATCTAATAACCTCTTATCGATATTTCTAACATATATCATCAATTGTTAAAAATATATATATATATAAAAGTAAACAAACTCTAAAATTTTTTTATCACTCTTTGTTCTCTCCAAAACGATAAATATGTGAAACAGTTTATTGTAACAAACGAATACAAGTGTTTTTTGAAATATAAGTAATTTAAACAATAATTATGTTAGAACAAAATTTAAATTTTTTTTTTTTTTTTTTTTTTGAAATGTACAAAATTTAATTTTGAATAATACTAATTGGTTCCACAGACGACCGTCGTCTGCCATTTTTCTAAGCGACTGAGTGGCTATGATCATGAACACGGACCTGTTAGCCGTAATTTGCTAATTTTTTTTCATCTTAAACGACCTATAGCTTTCTTCAAACGCAATTAAAGCCCGGTCGTTACCTTCAATGATGTCTTTTCTTTAAACGACAAAGGATTCGGATGTTTTAGGTCGATACGGTCTGGCCGGTGGTTCGCACCTGAGATAAAAGGGCATTTTAGTTTGTCTTGAACAACAATTACCAAATTCTTACTCAAGTTTCCCTTTTTAATAGATAAAAGAAATTTAAAGACTAGAAAGTATGATTGATTGCTCCAATTTGATCATGGCATACTGCCAGAATAGACCACCAATTTGGGTGGCTGTGAGTTGTGCCAGCTTCTTGATCCTAAATGAAAAATAAAACAATTAATCACTTTTGTAACAACTTTCATATCAAAAGGTCAAGAGGAATTACTGACAATAACTTTTGCTGTTTAATATTTTAATGAATTTTAGTCTATGATTTGATCAATCATCATATACTAAATATATTCTCTGCCTTTTTTTGAGCATGTTCTCGCACAAGAGCAAGAAAACAATGCCCATAGTCGTCTTTCCACGACTCTAGAAGCCAAGATTTTCTCTTCCTGTGCTGTGCTCAACACCAGGATCAAGACTCATGTAGCGCCAGCGACTGCATGCTGCGTGGTGCAACTTCCATTATCTAATTCAAGATTTTAAGGGAAGAGGTTCTCGCAAGGCCACTTTAAGCTTGCATGTATCTAAGGATCCTGCAAGATCAATATCATAGATTTTTTTAAGCTATGCATTTCAATGTTGGTTTCCTACACTAAACCATGCTACAATCTTAACTTATAGCCCACTTGAAAGATTATTTCCTTTCGTTCCAGTTACTGGTACTATAGAAACGTTCTTACTATTATCATGTGAACAGTGGTAAAATTTGATAAAGTTGACGCCAAGAGAAACCTTCAAAATCAATTGTTCTCAAAACAACTATTATAGAATCTTATACTTAATGAGATAATATATGATTAAAAAGGAAAGAATGAAAAATCCTGCAAGTACACATGTTCTTCAACTTGATTTCTTCTCAAATACCTACATGACAAGAACTTGGCATTACTCGGTTTTTTCCAAGCAGCTATAGTGATAAAATAACCATAAACATGAATGTCAACTGGAAAGGAACTGATCTAGTTCAAAGAACTTGTTGGTTTGAAGCATGAATGTATAGAATCTAAATGGAGAAGGGTGGCATGGAACAAATGAACTCTGCTTTCTGGTTGGTCCATGCCTCAAAGAATTCATACAGCAATTTGGTGCCTGAGTAATGTGAAAATTCACTGCATGCTAATAGCTAATAGAAATATATACATATTACAGCGTGAACATGCAGACAATAGTTTTGAAGAACTCAAATAGCCGTGAAATATTCTAAATACAGAGCAGGGAAAGAGCCACCATTATGCAAAAGGCAACCTTCATTACAGGTTTTGAGGATCTCAAAGGGAGCCAGCTCAATGGTTAGGATTAGGACTTCCCTATTGGAGGTCCCAGCTTTTAATACAATTCTGATGGCAGTGCAGGGCTATCTCACATTTCATGATACAGGCGACAGGTCCTCAATGGCATCATATGTGCAAGTTTAATAAAATGCATATCACCACTAGAAACTTCAGTCAAACATGAAATATGAGAAGATGCACGTCTTTTTGCTCTGAATATGATTATTAAATTGTACTACATATCCTGAGTCTCAAGTTTGAAACTTACCCACTTCAGGAAAAAAACTCTATCCTGCAAACTGTCCATAGATTTGTTATTTTCATGCTCATTAATATTATGGGAATATGAAGAAGAGGCCCTAAGACCACCTTCTTCAAGGCCATCATCAAAAAGAGCTGATCTTGAATTGCGAATATCTCTTCCATGATTTCGAAAATTGGATGAACAAACTCTATATATAAATAATGCACCTTACTTACTTAACAGTCCTATCACCAAAATAAATAAATAAATAAATTGAACAACAAAGAGAATTGGGCAACATAACATCTCTAAGCATTCTTTAAATAGAGTTCAAGAGAAAAAAAAAGAAGTCAAGCCATTCTAAGCATCAAAAATTCAAAAACTACATAATATACTTGCAAAAAAACGTAGAATCATAGTAATCTAAAATCAAAATCAGCAATAATCAGATCTACCAGAAAGGAATGTAACCCAACCAAAAATGAAAACGAGACTATTCCAAGCTTGCTTCACCATATCAATCTGATGAAAATCAAAAAATGATTCTTAGATTCAAAAGATCTAGTAGATAAATGAATTTGCTTATAGTGAAAAACTGAAAACAGAATGTCAATGTGTCTCATTCGAGATTTGCTTTTAACTAACCTTCTATAACTCATAGTTTGGGACAATCGCTGATTCTAAGTTTGGTTTCTTCTTCCAATGAAGAAGTTTCGATTTGGATGTTTGGCTAACGAGAAAGTGTAGGAATTTGTAAATGCGAGTGGGACTTTATTTTTCTGAATTCTTTTTAGAACCAGGGAAAACGGACAGCTGGGTTAAGAAAGATGTGGTGGGCTTTTCAATGGTAAAAGCAAGTGAGGCCCAATATTGATAAAGAAATCTATCTTATATTAAAAATTTGAAAGATGGAGAAAACAAAAGTACATATTTATTTGAGAATATTACGTAAATATATTATTTTTTTTTATTTTTTTTCAATTTTATGATTATTTTTTTTTTATTTTTTGGTATATATTTGATATATAATATATTTTTAATATATGTTTGGTATATATTTAATATATGTCGTATTTTAAAAAAAATATTTTTAAATATGCAATATTTTTGAAAAAAAAAATTTGTAACAATAAAACTGAAATATTTTTTATTTTTTTGGTAGTTTTGAAAAAATTCTTATTTATTTTCCTGAGTTGCTGATTAATTGAAAATTATCCAATGAAAACTTAATTATTTTTATAAATTAATTTTATTTTATTTTTCCTTATTTTGCAGAGAGTTTTCTAAGGGAGAGAATTTTATTTTTCTGTTAATAATTTTTATATAAAATAATTTTGCACAAAATCCTTTATTTCACTCTAAAATCCGAATTTGATAGTTGGATTGCTAAATACCCCTATATTTGTTATGGACCTTTATGGCTATTAATTCTTTTCTGTCGTTGTTCTTGTTTGCAAGTTACAAGCTTTTTGATGTATATTTTTGTATACACGAGAATATTACTTTCTTGATGGATTGGTTTTGTATTATTTGCTCTGAAGTAGGCCTGGAATTGGGAATTTTTACCTTTGCATATCAGAAGAAAACAAACAATTTAAGGAACACTATGGCCCAAGTATCCAATCCATTCCTTCAATATGGCCCAAGAAATTGGACAATTGGAATCCTGATAGCTGCCTAACATTTCAAATGCTCATCGGCCTAACGCTTTCAATTTCTAGCTTCAACCCCCTTGATTTAAAAAAATTATATTTTTTTTAACATGTATTTATTTATTAGTCAGAATATAATATATTATTTTTATATATATAATGTAAGTGTATATTCCTTAAATAATAGATCAAGATTGTTTTCCTTCCCGATATTTAAAAAAAAATTGTTTCATTTTAAAATTAAAATATAATATAATTTCTGAATTAAAATTTCTTTATTTTTTTACTTGGGTTATATAAATATATAATTTTTTATATTTTTGTATTCAAATTTAATCGATAAATTCTAATTAATAATTTAAAAAATATTTCAAATAAAATATTTTAAAATTTAAAATTACTTTTTTTTCCAAAATAAATCATTAATTAAATGAATTCTTCAACGTATATTTTAAATCATATAAAATAAAACACCAAATTGAAGGAAAAGTCCATCTCTAGAAAGTTGTCGTTTTGGAGAGAGTGATGAAGGCAGGAGAAATATTCAAGAAGCTTAAAGTTTTGTTCATCATCTTGAAACTTCTAGAAAATTTATGCGAATAAACTTCTAGAAAATTTTCTAGTATAAACTCAAGAAGATTGTGTGTTATGGTATTAATTTATATGGCAATCGATATTTTATTTTGATTAGTCATGAATATTTGAGAGAAAATTCAAGACTCCAACTGTGATTGATCTGGAATTCAATTCAGTGATGATCGAAATGGATGACTAAAATGGTTATCCCTGGGAGTATGCTGGACCCACTTTCTACCATCAATGTTTCTTGTTTGCTACCCATTTGACAATAAAAACAGAATCTGCAATTCTGCGTTTATATGTAGTCAAATATTTACGTCATTGAATGAGTGATTTATACAAATTTCTTGAGAATCATCATCTTTTTTCATTGAATATCTGTCTCCCTTTATATTGAGGACCATTATTTTATTATTTATTTTTAAAGGAAGAAAGAATAACCATTCAAACTCAATCCGAATATTTTCTCTTTACTTTCATACAAAAATTTTATATTCGTCACAGAATATTATACCTTTTTTTTATTTAATCTGTTTCAAATTAATTATGCATAAAAAAAAATTAATTTCTATTATTTTTTGGATCAATACCTTTTGTTTTTTTTTGAATGAATCGCGTTTGTGTTGTGTGAGTATGACCTTTCAAAACGGGATCAGATAGATGCTGTCGGTGCATTGATGGGTTTGATGTCGTAACCAACTAGGAATGACATCCGTATCATTTAAAGGGTTTTTATTAAATTAAAAATTAATTTTTTATTTAAAATTATTTTAAATTAAATCAAACCATCAGATTTAATTTGATCATTATTTATTTATTAATTTTAAAAAATATCATTATTTTATTATAAATTTTAAAAAAAAATATAAAATATTAATAATAAAAAATTTTAAAAATAATTTAATATACAATACAAAACTTTTCTATTTCATTATAACACACTCAAAACTTCTTCTTTTTTTAAAAAATAGATTTTATTTTATTTTTTTAATTAATTTTCATAAATGTTAATTTTTTTTAAATTTTAAATTAATAATACGTTAAAAAATATGTGCATGTACATAAAATAAAACTAAATATAATTAATTATAATATTAATAATAGTAAAAAAATTATATATATATATATATATATAATTTCATTTCAATTTAATTTAAAATAAAAAAACTTAAATTATAAATCAAACTGAACTTATAATATTAATAATAGTAAAAAGTAATATATATAATTTCAATTCAGTTCGATTTGAAATAAAAAAATTTAAATTGTAAATCAAACTGAATTTTCAATTTGCTTCATTTTTTAAACTGAAATCAAATAAAAAAATTATAAAATTATTAATTTTAATTTAATTTGATCGATTTAATTAGTTTAATTTAATTTCCACCCTAACATAAACCATACTTTATAATTCTTGTCTTTCTTATGGTTTATTTTTTTAACCATTATAGTAATATATATTTTATTGGCTTTTGATTATATAAATTATTATAATTGTAATTATTGTTGTTATTCACAGCAAAATGCATAATTAATAATTTTTAATTAAGATTAATTTCCACACGCATAGGTTTTGTAAAATATATATATATATTTTTATAAATTCAAAATATGCAATTATTTGGCAAAAGAGTACAAGTTACAACCATAGATGAATTTCAAACTCTGCATCTTCTATGGACTGTGGCGATGTACTTATTAGATCGCTAAAACATCACAAGATTCAATGAACATTGTACAACAAAAGCTTCAAGTAACAGAAATAAAACAACGCACCCAGTGCAATTGACTCCGGAAGAGCTGGCAAAGCTTTCTGATAAAATGCCAATAGCATCAGAGTACTGCCTAGACCAGCTATTATAGCAAAATAAAATGCATACACTGTCATAAAGTCATATATTGCAGCTCTGCCAACTAACACACTATAGAAGATAAAATCCCCCAGCCCCAGCTTGACAGCAATAGTTGACCCAAATCCAATACCTTCTAGCAGCAAACTTTCATTCGATATATCTTCCTGCCCATGCAACTGAATACCACTCCTAAGGTCAATTAATGGAGCAGAAAGATCAGAATCCCTTTCCATAAGTTGCCCCTCTTCAGCTCTAACCAATCTAGCAGCATGATGACCAGTCTCAGCTGAATCTATACTGTTACTCCAGTTTGAATCCAAAACAGAGTTAGGATTCAAATTCTCTTCAGAACCATTTCCTACATTTCTCCTTTCTTTCCACAACCTCCTTTGAACTACACCATCCCTTGAGCCAGAATCATGATTAGTCACAGGGCGAGCCTCATAAACCAATGCTGGGATATCTTCATCCCTAGATATTGCAAGCTGTACAAGGAGCCTTAATGGCCCATCAGACAATAAAACAGCAGCAAGATCATACAATGCCATGGCAACCAAAAGTGCCCAAGCAGTCCATTCAGGTAAAGAGTAAACCAATAAGCAACTAAAACCCCAATGGCAATCAAATACAACTGTGTCATAAAGATAGCCATTTTTTACATGAACACAGCCAATTCACCCGCAACGGCAAAGTTGAGCAAATCCACCAAAAATGTGAAACAATCAATTGGAACACTAAAATCTCTAATCAAGAACAAGGCAATTTCACCATCCATGAATTCCAGAACAATAAAAGAAGAAAACCCCATGTAGAGTTTCAAGAAATGGGTGCATCTAAAATAAAAAAGAAGCACCAGAACAAAAGTAACATTGACAATAGCCACAAAAACAAGCGAGTTGAAAAGGTCACCTTTGAGCTTATCCCAGAAGGAGTCTGAGGTTGTCTCAGTGTATGCAATGGTGGCTATGGTGTTTATTGTTGGTGATGCTGAAGAGGAAGAGTTTGTGTTGAGAATTGAAACAAGAATAACCACAATTAACATGCAAATCGAAACTGGTGTTAAAATTCTGATTATTTCTTCTCCTAAAGAATGAATAATGCTCTTGGGTCTTCGGCTTTGGGCCATTGTAATATAATCATTCTACTTTTGGGTGCAAAGTTGGATGATATTAACTCTACGCCTAAATAAATACTACTTCAAAGAGTAATTAAACAGCAAATTAAAAAGGAAGAATTGTTAGAATTAATCGAGTATATGAACATCAAAATCCAACTCTGTATACAATTGTTAACATCTCATCGTTAGAAGATCTAAGAAAATATAAAACCCTAAATTAATTTTTTTTTAAACCCCAATCTTCCATATTTATACAGGCACAAAAAACGTTGGGGCAAACGAAGCCGGCTCGTAACAGAAAGGAGCCGCCGGATGCTGCCACTTCTTGAACACAGCAGTCGTTTTCTCCGGCTCAGCTCCCAGATTCCGCTGCTGAGGAGGCTGTTGTTGCTCATCACCACGCGATTTATTCAACTCCACCATCCGATGATCCATCGCAGTAGGTGAATTAATAAGAGGAGAAAGAAGAGGGATTGCGGCGTTCCATCGAGACGAAGTAGGCGGATTGATCTGCAAGGAAGCAGGTTTCCGACGCTGTAGACGGCTGGGCTGAGTTCCAGCTCCGGCGCCGGAGTTTCTATTCCTTGAGATTTCGGCCATGTATGAAGATGGACAGAGGGTTGAAAAGGCAGAAATAAATTTATAGAGAGAAGGAAGAGATTTGGAAGTTTTTAGTTAAAATTTTCTGTGAACAGAAATGAAGATATTAATTTGGTATTTTATGGGAGAAGAAGGGAAAGATGCATAAATATATAGTTGGAGGAAGAAGAGGGTATCCACTCATTGAAATCAAACAGTCAAAATTACGGGGTGACCAGATGAGCTGTCACGGCTCATAACTCATAACGGCTTGGCTCTGTAATTTTTTATTTTATTTTTATGATGGAGGGGAAGACTGAGAGAGCTTTTTACTTAAAAATAACCAAAAAAAAAAAAATCATTTTATAACAAAATCTATTATTATTATTATCTGTTTACATCAATCGCGTATTCGTTATCCGCGTTATCTGACACAGTACATTTAATGTTTATTCTGTCTGACGCAGGATTTATAAGACCCATATTATCTGACGCAGCGCATCCAATAATTGTTTTATATTTTTATTTTTTATTTTATTTTTTTTAAATTAATATTTTTTTAATTTTTTATTAAATTAATTTAAAAGTGTAGGTTTCTAATTTTTTTTGTTCCAGTTTGCATAATATCTGTAAGTAATTTTTTTTTTTAAATTAATACCTAAAACTAGTTAATAATATTTTTATTAAAATCATGATAGTATTAAATTTATTTAATTAAATTTTAAAAATAAATATTTTTGATATATTATATTTTTATTGTTAAATTTTTTTTTTTAAATTTAGTTAAAATTAATAATTTACACACATAATATTAAATTTGTTAGTGTTATTATTTTTTTTATCAATTTGTAAATTAATTATTTATAATAATATTTTGTTAGATTTATACTCTTTAATTTTTCAATTTCCCAAATATTTTTCATTTAACCGCACAATTAGTAAGTTACTATTTTTTTTTCTACATTATTTTTTTTTATTTTATGATTGATTGTTGTTTAAACTTTTTAATATTAATTTAAAAATATTAAAAAGTTATTATCATTTTATTAATATTATTTTGCATAACATTTTAAGTTAATATTTCTAATATTTTAATTAAATGTGAAATATTTTAAAACATTAAAATCATGTATTTTTAAATTAATTTAAAAAAAATAAAAATATAACTCAGTCCTTAATTGCGCTGTGTCAGTCAGCGCGAATCTTGGATACGCTGCGTCAGACAGCACGAGTCTTGGATGCGCTGTGTCAGACAGCGCGGATCCTGAATGCGCGATTGGTATAAACAGGTAATAATAATAAATTTTATTATAAAATGTTAATTTTTTTTAAAAATTAATTTTAAGAAAAAAGCTCGAGAAAAATGGTAAGAGACAGCTTATCAGCTACTAAAATTACTCGGAAATTATTGATTTTGTTGTATTTTGGAATCAAAATATATTATGTTATGTGATTTAAGCATAGTTATTATAGAATATTATGTCCAATTTGATAAAATTAATAAATATTTAATATTATAAGTAAAATATTTAAATACATAAAAATTTAAAAATAAATTAAATATATATAAAAGACTAAATCATTTTAAATGTCCAGATCAAAATTAAAATTAAAAACAAAATCTAGTAAATTGTAAACGAAGTGAATACTTTAGATTAAACAAGTGAGTTAAACCTCCAACGAAATCAAATTAAAAATTTTCAAATGTTTATCTGTTGCATTTTGTTATATTTTTTATAAAATATAAATTTAATATTATATGTAAAAACTTTTGAAGAATAAAAAAAATAAAAAGTTTGAAGCCAAGTGGAGCATATAGCAAAGCTGGAGCTGATAGAGAAAGGCAACATAAGCAGGGTTGTACTTGTCAGAGTCTGAGTTGGCATTTTGACGCTTCAATCTCAAAACAACTGCTGCTGCACCTTTCCATTTATAACCGACCCCAACTAACTAAGCAAAACCGCGGGGGCTTTCTGTTCCTATAAAATTATTTCTTTAATCCGTATTTTGACCTTCAAATCATAATCAAAGAAGTTTTTTTTTTTTTTTTTTTTTTTTTCTGAAATCAATCAAAGTTGCTTCTTATAAAAGAAGTTAAATTGGACTATTTCTCATATAATCTGATGGTCAGGTTTTTTTAAAACCAATAATCTAGTCACAGATTCAATGGTTTTTATCATCCCACGTGGCTGATTCCAATCCTTTTCTTGCTTGGCTCATATTTGTTGCCTTTTTCAATGGACTTGTTCTGATTTTTTCTGCTTAATGACAAAAGATACTATGGAATCTTTTGTGTGGCCCTTTTTTCATATTCTATTTCTCAATGGACAATACCTAGAGGTGGAATTTACAAAATTGGGTCTCATTCATATGACTATTTATACATTGACACCCCTAAGAAACACCCTTTTTTTTTTTCTTTGGCAACATTCTTTATAATTAGTGACGAGGAAATGATCGGTTCGATTTGAATAAAAATCTAATTTTTTAAACATTGAATTATAACTTTCAGAAATTAAATCGGATTAAATTTTGAATCAAATTGAACCATTAAATCAACTAAATTAAATTAAAACAATGTATTTATTTAGTTTTTTAAATAAAATAAATATAAAATTATTAAATATATATATATATAAGTGAGTTTGGTTATTTTAATTTTTTTTTAATAAAAGTAAATCAAACCAAATTAATTAAAATTTTAAAAAAATTAATCGACCTAAATTAAATCGAACTGATCAAATTAAATTTGGTTTGTTTTGATTTTTGGTTTTCTCAGTTTTCCCCCGATTTATAATAATTCAAAAGAGCTTAAATTATGTAATGGGTACTAATTTATCTGAATACTCTTTAAGTCTAGCCGACCGGATTTCCTCATCGGTACGTGCAACGACGAACGTCGTTGCAACCGTCCCTCAGCATAGTAATTAGAGAAAGAAAGACTTTGCTAATGTTATTCAATTAAAATTAGATAATTTGGCTTAGTCTAACACTGTTATTCAATAAATTCAGGCTTAATGGTAAAGATATTTCTGGATGATGGTGATAAGCCTAGGATGTGCCCTTTGCTTCAAGAATCAATAATAAACTATGTATGCACTTCAATCTGGCATACATTTTAATCAATTGGAATATCCTTTTTAACAAGTCAAAGCCACAGCTGCAAGCTCATTTTTATAAACTCGTACATCAGAAAAGGAGACTTATGCCTGGGAAATGATTTTCTGCAAGTAGGAGGCGTCGGACGGAGGAATCTATAGGCTTAGGCTAGTTTTTACCACTCAAGGGAAAAAAATCCATTCTTGTAATTACTTAAGTTTAATTTTTTATATAATTTTATTGATTATGAGGAAATATAAATGTTTAAAAAATATTATTTTAAATATTTAAATTCAATATAAATTAAATTAAATTAAATATTTATTATACACTTATATAAAAAAATTTAATTCTCAATTTACTAAAAATTAATTTTCTGATTCATTTGATTTTGTATAAATCTTTATTAACTTAATCGATTCACTGAATATGTTTCCAACGCATCGTTATATGTAGATATAATTTATGATCCTTAGCTTATATATCAACGGTGCCATTATTTTTTTTTAATCAATGATTAATATTTTGTTTTTAATAATAAGACATTCTATACAGTTTGGCAGAAATAATAAATATTAAAATGCAATAATAATATTATAATTTTTTTTTCTCTATAATTCTATAGATTGTTCCAATTAGCTTCACAAGCGCACCAAAAACAAGCTTAGCTTCACCCCCTTAACCGTCACCACATTACCCAATATGTGCACGTTCGAAAAAAGAGGTTTTGTCTTTCATTTTGACGTTCACTGGCGATAATGAGCACTGGCTGAATCCTACTGTTATTATCGATTCCGTTTTATCAACTCTCTGGGAAATCAAGTCTCAGGCCACTAGTGGTTCAGTTCTTTTAACCACATCCGAAGACAAGTTCTTTTCCAATGGCTTCGATCTCGTCTATACTAAAGCCGCTGACTCTACTTCTACAGCCATGGAACGTCTGTGACATGGTGGACTCTTGTACGCTGGTAGCCACTGAGATGATCTCTCTTCCGATGCCTACCGTGGCAGCCATCTCGGGCCACGCCGCAAGGCCGGATTTTTGTTTGCTTTATGCCATGACTATGTCATTATGAGTAGTGATAGAGGTGTGCTGCACATGAGCGAGGTTAACTTAGGGCTTACTATGCCGGATTATTTAGCTGCCGTGTTCCGATCTAAGATCCACTCGTTTTCTGCTTGTTGCGACATTCTTCTGAGTACCAAAAGCAAGACCCAGTTATCCTTTGTTGAGAGTCTTAGCCATTCTTTTATAAAAAATACAAGCAAACCCTTAAATGTATCCAAAAGCAAGAACTACATTGCCCGTTTAAATAGATATTAAATCAAATATGTTTAAGAGGGTAAATTTCAAAGTAAATATGTAATCAAAATCAAATAAATAGGTTATGCATTATCTAACTCAAATGCCTCTGATATCTTTTGTAAATATGAATCAGAGTTGCAATTTTATAAAATATGAAATGAGTTGCGATGAGAACGTTGTAACAAAAAGGACTGATCTAATTACAATCTGTCGGTTTAATTGAAAAGAATTATACAAATCAAAAACGTTTCAGATAAAACATAGAGATTTTAAATATATGTTTAAAAGGGTCAGCCAAGCGAGCCAACCCTTGTAGGATTCCACAAATTATGTCGGCCATATGTCTTGATAGCCATACGGCACTCACCAAATATTGGCGAGTGCGGCATATTTAGCCAACCGACCCTTTTAAAATTTAATTTTAGAACAGAGACATATATATAGGAAGTTGTTCGCACTGCCTTGTTTTTTTACTTTCGATGTGGGTTTCCAATTGAGTTGTCACTAGTCACTAGAAGTGTGTATGCAATAACCATATTCTCCCTGGCCAAATACCCTTTATCGTCTTGATGAAAACAGGCTGCTCAATATTGGGTTTGTTTTCTATTTGTACTAGAAGTAAATCAACGCAAATTATGATCATATTTCAATTGAAGAAATTTAGAGCGTTATCAATACTTATGCTTAACCTATTAATTATATCCAAGTAATTACATAAAATTCTCAAAAACTTATAAGAAAAAAATTAATAGAATGGTGAGTACAGAAAGTCAGATCAGATATGATTGGGATCAAACAGAGTTCCTAACTTCTACTAGGAAAGTTGGCCGGCTCATTATGCTTTTTCCTCGATAAAACATGAGATATATAAGCCAGCCTGTTTATGTTTCTCACCATTTTATGATGAGAAAATATTTTGCTTCCATCTTATGATGAGGCTAAACCTCAGTTATGAACTTCTCCAAATCATCTTCAAAAGTTTTCATATGTTTGTCTCCATAAGCATCTTGTTGAGTGTTGACATCCTATATTTTTTGTGCCTGTAAGCATCTCAACTCATCCACGATTATGAGCAGGAAATAGAAACTCAAGTTAAATTCGCTAAATCTAGACAATTAGGCCAAATGCAAATAACATTAGCATCCAAGTTCGAAAGCTGTGGTACAAAAGGTATGAAAATAAACGGGAAATGAAAGCTGAATTCACTCTACAACCACAAATGATTTTAAGCAATACATAAACTTGAACATTTTGATGGTATCTTTTGCGATTAGGATCAATAAAGCTCAGACATTTGGTCTTCTGCAAGTAGAAAATGCTATTGGAGGTAATGAAAATAGAATCTGCCAGTTAGCAGCTGTACAAATAAAAAACCCCAAACAGTTGCTTATCTCCTCCAGCATAATATACCAGTATCTTCAATCTAAAGGGAGAGGATGCAAAACCAGTTATACCATATAAGGTAAAATGGCATAATTGTAGAGGATGACAATGGAACAGCACGTGTTTGGGCATGCCACTTGGCATATTAGCTAACTTTCAACATTCTAAATCACCTGTCCAAAGAAAACATAACATTCCAATAGTCATTTGAACTTCCCCCCAAAAATACTGAATAAAAAACTGTTACAAATTTTAATACTTCAGTTAGAATTTGCTTAACTTTCTATACCAAAGAATTACTTCCCTGTCACCTTTAAGAATTTACATAACACAGCTTATGCTTGAGGATAGTAAGATTCCTTTATTTTCTTCCACTCCCAACAGGAATCCCATTTGCTAATCCAGTCCTCCCTGAGTATCCAAGCATCCTGAGCAAAATCAAGAATTCCAAGGATCTGCCATTGATAACAGAAGTGATATGAAATGCCATGTCTATCCATGAACTAAAAATAAGCTGTCATCAGATTTAACCTATTGGACCACATGAAGATCCTAACTTATAGACTAAAGCAATTGCCAAGGTTGACCCAAGAATAAAACATCAGTAAGTTAATCATGCTGGCCAAATATGCACATAAACCAGCAAAAGGAAAAAGGAAAAATTTCATAACGTAAATATAAAGATAGTGAGTGCCAGACTTACTGCTCCACCTTTCCACGCCAAGAAGGTTGGATTTGTTCTGGACTGCAGGACCTATTTAACAAATGTGAAAGGTGTATAATATCAATGTCTGAAATCCACTTGATAAAAACAATAAGAGGTAGAACTTAAGATACAAGTACTATCACAGTATGCTAAAAACCCTTCGTCTATAAGAACAATAGCATTTTCATGCATCATCAGTAAGACAAAATTATATTTCTACAAGTAAACCAGCTGCAATCTAGAAGCTTAACTCATCAATTGTAATATTATTTCACAACATAAAATCACCTGTAGTTAATTACTGATTGATGAATCAAATACTGCAAAATCTAGGAATTCTTTGGATACAAAAGATCTTGGAAATTCAAAATAAACTCACATTTTAATCTATGATCTGTAGAAACAGTGTAACACGAGCATTATGTTGATTCAATTATGAGTTATGATATGGAAAAATGCAAAAAGTACAACATGCTGAATATGTCATATATTACATGCAATAACTTCCTAAATAAAATGACAATGCCTTACAAGAGTGGCAATTCACATCCCTTAATATTGTCTGAATTTACCATTTTGAGATGTCCCAAAATTATCCTCTGTATTTAATGACTAGTTACATTAAATAATTTATCAATATTCCTCAAGTAAATTACGCCTTTAATATGGGCAAGGTGCTTTATTTTCTTTGCAAGTATAATAGTTTGTATAAGGAAAACAATGGCATAAACAACCACCCTGCCATAGAGATGAAAAATATAGAAGTGCAAGCTAACCTCAACAGTGCCAATTGCTTCATTCGAGGGGATTACATGTAAAACCCTGCAATAAGAAAGGAGAAGATGGATATGGGCAAGGTATGAGAACTAAATCAGTCCAATGTATTTTAAGCAGCACCTAAGTGACATGTTTTCTTGATAAACACAGACATTCCAAGAAATTAATTTTTTGCTCCCCCAACTATGTCCCCTTTCTCTTTCTGATTTACTTTTTATTCATCTAATGATAACATAAGGTTTAAACAAAAAATGGCCACATTAGATATTGTAAAATAGTCATGCATTATATGGCTATTTAAGTTGTCGCTTTCCATTCTTCATTCTTTTCAGGCTTTGAAAGACATTCAACTTCAAAATGTGGGCTCACTGGTGAACAGGGCATCAGAAAGCAGAGTTAGGAGAAAGTGACGAGAGAGAGAGAAATTTCTTCAGAACCAATAAAATGGAAAATTGCTCATTAGCAATTTTTAGAAAGTGTAAAATGCTTAAGAAGTGATTCCCACATTAGATATTGTAAAATGCTTAAGAAGTATTATCATGGTATGAGGTAAATAGCTAACTAGGTTATCACACTCAGACCTTAAGCAATATCCTCGTGTCAGAGCACATCTGTGGAAGCACAGTCGTGACTCTCCTCGAGGAAACTCAACTCTCCAAACCTTCCTAATCCTAGGAACACTAGTTATTGGGAAATGTGCATTTGATGCAAACCACAATTAAATCTCATCTAGTACATAAGCAAGATAGGCAAGCAAAGAGGACAAGTCCTTGAAGCACCAAGCATACATCCAAAAATACTTATAAACTCTTCCTACCCAAAGGTAGTTATTCTTACCAAGGCACCAAATGCAACACGACTGACGAAAAATTGCTTACAAAGTTCAATAACCAATTTAACAAAGCCTATGCACACAAGTCAAATGCCTTATTCCATAATTATAACAACAAATGTAAGCAGAGAAGGAGCATTGTTTCTAATTTTACTTACAATCATTCCAATCAGCATGAAAAGCATATGTAGTGGCTAATCATTTCGACATACCTTTCCCGGAAAAGAATTGTAGGCAACATCTTCACCCAAAAAAGGTATCTTCAATAACGAAGCAATCTTCGCGAGACAAGGAAAAAAAAAATCATAAATAAGAAAAACAGTTGAACGAACTCCAAGAAAAAATGAAAAAAAATGCAAATTATAACCTACAATATCATATGACTTCTCGCGATCCATGTGCTGTACTGTTGTAACCTGAGAATTCAGCATCTAAAGGAGGGGAGAGAGAGAGGGGGGGAAAACTGAAGTAAATATCTAAGAAAAGTTTAGAGAGCAATTAAAACTACACCAAGAAAAAGAGAGGAGAATTTTGAGGTTAGCACTCCAATGTTACATATAGAAAAATAATTTGTATTTTATTTTATTATAATTTATACTGAAATTTTAATTTATTTTTTAATTTCATTTTAAAATGAATTTTTTTAATTATTTCTTTCTCCTATTATACTTTCAATTCAATTAATTTTATAAATTTTTTTCAATTATTCATCACGTGGGACTTTTAATTTCAACCTATAATAAATATTTAAATTTATTTCTTCCTCCATATTGAATTCTCAAGTCAATTTAATCAATCTATTTTTTATAATAAATTTATAAATATAAGATTAATAAAAATCATCTTGACATAATAAATATATTATATATATTAAATATTAAATATTAAATAATATATATATAATTAGATTCTCTAGTTAGTTTTTGATATTATAATCTCATTGTTATATGGTACCAACATCTTTAACAGAAGCGTTAAACTTGATCTCGAACATTTAATTTGGGCGTTTGGTTGGTATAGTGAGCAATGCAATGAGGGATATCAAGTCGCAAGGCCTATTCTAACATTTGCAGAACATGAGCAGCATGGCAACCAAAATAGAAAATCAAACTTCTTGTAACTTTTTTTTTTTTTTAATTTCTGATGGCCCAATTAACAGTAGCAATAGTACCTGGGCCAGATTGGAGCCTCGCTCGGAGACTAGTTGTGAAGGCACCACCGTCCTCAAGTAGTCCAGCAGTTAAAAAAAAAAAAAAGGAAAACAGAAGTTACTCAATTGAGCAGATAAATAGAGAGAATTGTGGTTGTTGTTAGAGGAGGAGGTAGTGGTGGTGGTGAGTCATATACCATGGCGATGAAGAGGAGGTAGTGGTGGTGGTTGCTATGGGCAGTTCTGATTTCTTGAAATTTTGTACAGAATTCTTATTGGAATGGCCAGTTCTGATTTCTTGAAATTTTGTGCAGAATTCTTATTGGAATGGTCTAACGACGTCGTATAAAAGGCACTGTTACGCAGAGAAACTGCCTTGATCAAGTTAACGGATATAAAATTCGGTAATTACATTTCTTTTTGAAGAAAAATTATTATTTTTTGTTTAGTATTGACACGGAAATCGATTCTAAACTTATATGCTCACCGTTATATTTCGATGTGTAAGAAAAATTATTTGTTAAAACTTCTACTTTCTGAAGATTATATCCATTCTCAAAAAATTAAAAATAAAATAAAATAAAATAATTACAACTTCAATAAATCCACATACAAAGAAATAATCTTTTGTCAACTGAATTTCAATCCTGATAATTTTTTATTTACCCTTCTTAAATTTCTGTGCTAAATGGAATGCAGAAAATGCCTCTCTTCTGATAGTCCTACAACATGAGAAACAATAGTGTCTGCAACTTTTACAACTCTCTTGTAATGGAGAAAGTCAAAGTCACACTTTCTGGAACCCAATAGGCCTCACTCTTTTTATTTAAAACCACCAACAGGCTTAAATAGCAAAGCCATGGGATAAGAAAAGAATAACCCACCATCCACTACATAGCTCCGTAACAGCAAGGACTCAACGTAGAAGAACCACATTCATGAAAATCATATAAAGTTTTTGCTCAAACAGAAATTCTATTAAAGACAAAATGAAACGTATACTGACTGCTAAGCCTATTCAGGCTGTGAAATGATAATGTCTCAGCCAATAAATAGGGACTATCAATCTAACAACCCCAAAAAGAAAAGTAACTAAAAAATTTGGGTTATCTCATAGATAGCTCAAAAATTCCATAAATATAATATGTGCAGCTACTCGACACCCAGTAAAATTTCAGCAAACGTAAGGATCATCCATTCTCTGATATTTGCTTCTTTTCACATGTTTAGCCCACTTTAGCCTTGGGGGCCTTCTTGTTGATTTGTCTCCCAGGAATCAAGTTTTTCATCCCTATGAAGAAAAGCAATGCCCCAAAAAGTGCAACACTCTGCCAAAAGATAATAAAACAAATAAACAACATTTCCATGTGCAAATGCCTAATTGAACAAAAATATAAAGAACAGGAAGGAGAGAGAGAAGAAAATGCATAAAAGGCTAAACTAAAAATCCGTCGTAGGCACCAGTTCAAAACAAACCTGCAAGAACTCATTTAAGAGAATGAAGTACTCGGGCTCATTATGACCATAATTATAGAAGTCGTACAGGAGTGGAGAGCTAATCGCCAAGTGGAGAAGCTGAAGAAATAAATAAATAGAATATTAATTCATTAATGATTATGAATCAGCATTAGCTGGTCGGTGAAATTCAGGGGTCACTTCTTTAACATTCTAAGGGAAAATTAAATAAAGATCCAAAAGAAAGGAATTCTAACCAGGAGATATGCACCAAATGGGGTGCCAAATACAAAGAGGAATCCTCCAAGACCCTTTAGGACGATAGTGCCAGCAACAAGATTTCTAGGCTGTATTAAATACATCCAAATCAGGAAACAAACATACAAAACCAGATGGAAGAGTATAAATAAACAAATTAAATTTGCAAGGGTTGCTAAAGAAACATGTTTAAGGGAAAAAGGCCTCACATCAATATCAGGCATCTGTACCCCCAGTTTCAAGGAAAGGTGTTTACTCACAACAGCAAGCTTGGGTAACAACTCCTTCACGGCAGGGCCACCATCCTCGCCAAATTCATTGAACCTAAATATATTCAAGCAATGTTAATAAACAGTCATCCATTTCAAACAAGAAAACAACTGTATACCCCCAGCCAAGTATTGAAACATAATAGAAAATAATCAATAAGCCATCAGAGGCTGCTGAGTTTAGGGGTTCAAGCATAGTATTGAAAGATAAAACATCCTTGCATTCCATGTTGCCTATTTTAGTACACATCAGTAAAGCCAATGAATGTAGTAGAATCCAACTTCAATTAGACACGGTCTACAGTAAGAGTCTTTGTTTCTTCCTTTCATCTCTGGAAACAAGGAGTGGTAACAGTACGGCAGCAAATATCTTTCATAAATTTGATCATTTATTTTTTTATACCCCTTCTTTTTATCTTAATATAGAACTGCTTAAACCAATTCATATTAAATTATGGAAAAAATTATCTTAAGCCAATTCATTCAATCATGTGATTCAATTTCAAACTGCACCAATTCATTTAATTCTCCCCCTCTCTCTCACAGGCACAGATACACACACACACACACACATATATGCACATACACATTCATTCAAAAAATACAATCCATTTTATTGCATTTGATACATTCAAATTGGTAAAAATAAAATATATTCAAGTTAGACAACTACATAGTTAAAGACAAAGATACATTTAATGCCAAGTATTTAGTAAAGCATGAGCCTGAAAACATTGAAGTTCCTCGAGCCCACAAAGGAATGGATTTTGAACCTCACATATCACAAATAAATCACCCCAAAAAATGACTGCTAAAATTTCTTCACGTTTACACAAGCAAAACCCATTTTTCTCCATCAAAATATATCAAGGGAACATAAACACCTATGTTATTACAAAGCTATAACTAAAGAGTCTGCCCACCAGAAACTATGCATCTGGGTGCCCTTTGCTATTTATATATAATTCAACGCAATAACAATACTGCAAACTTCTAGAACCAAAATCTATATATGCAAGAAGATGAGCACAAACAAAGCAACACAATCCACTTTTTGCTATGTTACAACTTCTATACAAAAAGATACATCATATATGATATAATCAAATGAACAAAAACAACAGAGAAATAACAGAATCTAAAAGAAAAACCACTATAGAAAACAAATGAATCCTTATTAAGCGAGCCCAATCAGATCCAATATAATAGACCTATAGAACCAGAAATAGAAACAGAGAGAAAGTTGTAAAAAAAATATATTTACATTTGCCAAGCGGAGAGGATGAAAAGAGAAGCGAAGAGGACTCTGCCGAGGAAAGAGGAGAACCCCATTGTTGGATTTGGAGGTGAGCTTTTAAAATCTGGGTCTCTCTCGCCGTCTCCTTTTGCTTCAAAAATAGTATAGGCTTGAGTCGAGAGTAGCAGAAGAGAGGGGTGGGTCCTCGAGTCTTTATGGGTCAATATGACTCTATTACAAGGGCAATAATGGAACAAAATTGACTGAAATATTATAAAATTTTAAAATATTTTAGATAGGCAGGCAAATGAAATTTTAATTTTAAAATATTTAATATTTTAATCTGATTGGGAGACGCATATAATAGGTCTCAGATTTCAAGTTAATTACTCCCTGCCCACTATATCACCTTATTAACCCCTAAATTATTATTTTTTTTGTCTGGTTAATTTGTTGATAATTTTCCTGCTATAATTTTTTTTTTAAATAAATAGTTATTTGGTTAACTCAGTTTGATTGGTTTATAATATATTATAATCGAGTGTACTAAAGTGTATATAGGAACGAATATTAATCAAACTGAGTTTTTATTGATACAATTGAATTTGATTTATTGGATTGGACTTTTTTTTATAATGAAACTAATTTAAAAAATATATATATTTTAAATATCATTTTGCGTATTTATTTAAAATATATAATTGTGTCCTTTATTAGATAAGGATTTAATTTTTAAGTTGTTATATAGATTTTTTCTATTTTTATTATTTAATTATGAATGGAATGTCTTAAATTAAATTAAATAAAGTAAAATTTTTATAAGAAATGAAGAGAAAAATAAATTATCAATGATTATTTGTTTTAATAATATTTAAGTAGTTTTAGAATTAAAAAAATTCAAATTTTAGTTTTTAACAAATTTAAATTTATCAATTAAAGAAAATGAAAAACTAAAATTGTTGCTCCATATTCTATATATTAACTTTATATACTTTATAAATAGTTATTTATGATTTGTTTGATTTAATTAATAGTTAATAGTTATTAACTGATAAATGATCGTCCTTGTTCGAAAAAATATTATTGTTTGATAAAAATTTGTTAAGAATTGATGTTTAAATGTAAAATGATGATTAATGATCTAATTTATTTTTAATATATTATTATTTATCTTCATTATTTTTTTTAATGTGTACTATAAATTGTAAAAATAATGAAATTAGAGTTAAAAAATAATAACTATTTATTTTATTGTATAATTATAATTTTTAAAAATATGAATATGATAATTTTTATAAATATTATTTATAATATTTTAATAATTATTATTTTAATAATTATTATTTATTTATTATTTATTTATAATATTTTAATAATCTAAATTTAAATCAACTATTAACTCAAAAAAAAAACTCAAAACTCAAAAATTTTCAATATATTAATTGTTTAAATTTTAAAAACCCAATAACTATTAGTTGTTTTTTTTTTTTTATCAAATGAATTTATCTAACAATTAAGAGTCAAAGGACTATCATTATTGTGTGTTAATATCCATGTTTCTTATTCATGCACCGTAACTTGTATTTAGCGGAACTTTTTTTTTCTTTTTCGAGGAGATGTATTTAGCGGATGTTAGTCATACATATAAGAAATTTTTAATGTTGACAACCAACATTCACTGAAAATTAGCTAAGAGAGAAACTTCATCCCTACGGCCTCTTTAAAATGTTGAAGGTCCATTAAGACGAGAGATAAATGTGAACTTTTATAAATTAACAAAAACAAAAATTGTTTAAAAGCCAAGTTTACATCCAAACAAGCGTGAATAATTCAAACTCCATTTATAAAACATTTGAGTTTTAATTAAATTTTAATTGAATCATTCAATTTTAAATTTGAGTAATTTAAATACTTTGTGATTATGTTGAATGTAAATCTCATAATATTCTCATAAATTTAATAAAATATTATTTAAATTTTTATATAATTTTAAATATATTAATTGTGCAATTGGTGCTTTGAAATTATTTTATGAGTGAAAGTTTAGATTGATATTTTATTGATAAAAATTAATACTAATAAAAATTAAGTTAACTATATATATATATATAATTTATTAATAAATTTTAATTTTAATTTGAACTCATTTTATAATTAAATTTATTATATTGAAACTCATTTGATTATAATAAAGTTTCAGCGATTGAGTTTGAATTCTTAATTATTATTATAAGGTAATATTAAAAATAATATTTCAAAATTTAATAATTAACGATTTAAAATTATAATTATTTAAAACATTAAAAAATTTTAACTATTAACATTTGATTATTCGATCACTAACCATCCACAGTTAACACTTAACTCTTAAACCAAACTAACTTTAAATCGCCCGCTACTCTTTGAAATGGATTGTTTGCATGTTATTGTTGATATAAAAATGGTGTGGAGGGATGGTTAGGAATTAATGGTGGGCTACTAAGGTTAGGAATTAATAACTAAAAATGGTGACAATTAAGAGACGTTGCTGTAGTTAATAGCTAACAGATTTGGATGTTGATACTGCAGGACTGTACTGACATACAATTATATATGAGTTGCTGTATAAAATATGGCAACACATAATAATAATAATAACAGGAACAAAAAAAGTTGACAAATAATGTCGAACAACATATCTATATCGCATCTCATCTCATCTGATCTCTCTGCATAGCCAGTTTTTAGGTGAGTTTTTATTATCACGTGGCCACTCATCGCCCTTCTTGGTGAGGTATGGCATCTCACTGCTGCCACTAACACTGCATTTTTAATTTTAAAATTTCATAAAAGGGTCAAAAATATTTTACAGTCAGTTTTAAAAAAGTAAAAGAATATATACAAAATAAATATATGCTTTATTCCTGAGTAAGCAGCCTTTTATTGAACTTATTATTTATGGGATCCAATGGGAATATGTAGCGGCATGCCTGACTTGGTCACTGCCATCTTTTTTAATTTTTCTCATTTTTTTTTTTATTGGGTAGTTTTGTGATTAAGTAAGCTTACAACAATTAGGTGTTTTTTCAATATATATATATATTGCAAGATATTTGTTTGTGGAAGCAAATCACACACACACACACACACACATACATATATATATATATATATATATATATGAAATTGGATGTATAATTTATAACCCTATGATTTTTTTTTTAGGTATATTTGAATCTATTTAAAATGTGTATGAAATGTTATTATAAAATTTAAAAAATGTTAAATAATTTTTTTTTTAGTATTGGGCAGATTAATTCAAAATATCATTTTGAAATTTAAAAATAAAAAAAATTTAAACTAGACATACAAATTTTTTTTGAAACGACATTTTTAAAATTTTATTTTTTAAAATTTCATTTATACCCAAACACTCATTTAATATTGAAAAAAAAATCAATTTTAAATTTATTATCTAAAAAAATATATATTTATCATTAAATTATGTCTCAATGTGCACCCTTTAACTTATATATATATATATATATA
>CANXYC011503814.1:0-18255 GCA_948193065.1 Aleurites moluccanus | reverse complement strand
TATATATATATATATATATATATATATATGTAATTCAATTTCATTATTTTGCCTTTTTTTTTAAAAAAAAATCAAATTTAAATAATTAAAATTTACTACAAATTTATCAAATGTTTTTAAAAGATAAACCAAAAAATTTAAATTCACTTTATTTTTTTCATTTAAACCGAATAGGGTTCACTCCTGCATAAGGGTTCTTTCCAATTAAACCACAATCTACTCCTTCCATTTTCTCCACCTATAATTCTGATCAACTATAAGATCCAAATCTTCTATTTTCCTGCTTAATGAACACAGTGACGAGTCTCTTCGTGCATAACACTCTGAAGTTTAAAGTATGCTAGCTTTATATAAATTTATTTGTTGTTTCAGAAAAAATAAAAAATAAAAAATTATGGAATCATATACTTCATTTTCAGAGAGCAAACTTTTATCTATCATCCAAGATTTGTTGGTTTAAATTTTGACTACTAGTTGGGAGGCTGAGGCTGAGGCTGGCAGGTTAAGTCCTAATTAAAAATACATTTGATCATTCTTTTAAAGAGAA
The DNA here is from genome assembly GCA_948193065.1 of Aleurites moluccanus. Taxonomy (NCBI): domain Eukaryota; kingdom Viridiplantae; phylum Streptophyta; class Magnoliopsida; order Malpighiales; family Euphorbiaceae; genus Aleurites; species Aleurites moluccanus. The sequence continues at coordinate 17,708 of CANXYC011503814.1, read as the reverse complement.
ATCCTAAACACAATAATTAAAAATAATTATTTTAGATAGATATAATTTAATATTATTATTTCTTAACGAGCACTGTATCTTAAAAGCCAAACTAGTTAATTTGCTTATTGCTTAAGCAAGAGCAATGATCTGAGAATGTTGTCTGTTTTGATCACTTCAGATATGTATGGATGTGATACAGTTTGAAGGATAACAATTTAGAAAAGACATTCAAAATGGGAATATTCTCATATGTATATCTTCATTTTTGACAGTGGAAATTAGAATTTGTACAATACTTCTACAATAGTAACATTATTTCCAAAAATAAAGTTAGCAGAAATCAAACCAACAAGAGCAAATATTTTGGCACAATATTGTGGGACAATCATCCTTAATAATTGCAAAAAAGAGAGACAAATTAGAAAAAATAAAAAAATAAATGTGATATATAAAAAAGAAAAAGACTATACAAATAATTATTAATAATAAGAGAAAAAAAAGTGACGCCAATCTAACGAACTTCAGTACATATTCATTATTTAAGTAGTTAATTATCATATTTATTTTATAAATTAATTATTATTTGACATGTCTTATCATTATTTTTTTAGAGTAATTATTTCATTATTAAAATAATTAATTATTATATTTTTTTTTTAAAAATTAATTATTATTTAATATATATAATCACTATTTTTTAGAGTAATTATCTCATTATTTAAATAATTAATTATTATATTTAATTTAAAAATTAATTATTATTTGATATATTTAATCATTATTTTTTAAAATAATTATTTCATAATTTAAATAATTAATTATTATATTTACTTTATAAATTAATTATTAATTCACATATCTAATTTTTTAGAGTAATTATTGTTTCACGTAACTGACCGTCACTAGTTACTTCATAATATGACTATTGAAATAGGCATACCTGAGATTTTTTCCAACCTAACATTAAAATAAATTTACGTAACAGCAAAGAAACAACCTAACAGCAAAGTCTTAGTTGCACTGTTAATAATTAATTAACGTACTGCTCTTTCTCTCTCTCTCTCTTTCTCTAACCAAGGAAATGTCTGAAATTGTTAAAATTAAGCAAAAGAAAAGTCCAGATTTATTGAGCTGTTAATTAATTTTAATTAGAAAGATCAATCTTTCAAAGCCTAGATGTGGGTTTGTTAGTTTACAATGCTAACTCTTATTATAATTCATCATCAAATATTTTCTCTTATTTTCTTTCCTTTGCTAGTAATTACTTTTTCTTGGAAACCAAACAGAACAGAGAACAGAAAAGGAAAAAAAAAAAAATAATATAGTACTAGTAATACCTGATCTCCTTCGAGATTTCCAAAAGATCTTAGGTGTAGAAATTGGAGAGAAACCATCTAAAACCCCATCAATTCTCTTGACATCTTTTTCCATTGGAGATAAAAAAAATATATATATAAAGCTTCAAAGATTTAATTGAACATCAAAAGGGTCTCTGTTTCTTTATTCCTTTCTTTCTTGATTATGAAAAGAAACAAGAGAAATTTTCTTGAATCAAGAAATTAAAAGGGTAGAGTTTGCTCTAAGTTTATTTTCCCTTTTTTTTTTTCTTGTTTTCTTGAATTTTTGGGTTTGTTCTTCACCTACAAGGAATTTTAAGGAGAAGAGAAGATAAATTGTTGCTGTTGAAAAACGTTGATGTTTGGTTCTTTCTTTTGGGTTACAGACTGATGACTGGACCATCAAAGCTTGTTTTTGAACGGTTGGGATTTCTTCTTTTTTTTTTGTCCTTTTTTTTTAAGCCCCAGTAGTTGTCTATCTGGTCCCATTCCCCTAAAAATTATATATGAAAAATATTTGTATATTCGCTAAAAAGATAAAAAAAAATTTATTAATTAAAATATTTTATAATTCATTATTTAGATGTGTGAGATAAATTTTTATATTTAGTATAAATAAATATTTTTTATTATATATATAATTTAATTAATTTGCCTTTTTTTATTGCTTATATAATATAACCAACCCATTTAAAATATTTTTATGAGAGTCAAATAAATCCAAATAACATTAAATTTGTAATTTTTGATAGGTATTTCTATACAAATATTAAAAAATAAGAAAAAATTTCATTTTTATTATTATTAAAATATTTTTTTTAAAAATATTATATACTTAAAAATATACATATATTGAATATATATTAAATATATATTAAATATACCGAATATATATCAATAGATATAAAAAAAGTAAAAATGAAAAAAAAATTAAAAAAATATATTTATGCAATTTTCTTTTTTTTTCTTTTTATTTTAATAACTCTAAATGATAAAAACTCTCTCATTAAATTAGGGGATAATATATTCAAAATTAAAAATTTATATTTTCTATTTTCTATTCTTTAAACTTTTAAAAGAAATAATAGAATATCCATAAATTCTTTGAATAGTATTAAAATTATTTTTAAAATAAATTATTAAAAAATTGAGAAACTAATAAAATTATATTTGATTCACATTTAAAATATTATTTTTGACACATAATGCATGTATATTATTTTAGTGAAGAAGCCACCTATCTTGACAGTAGCATAATGAAATTAAATTGTATAGAGAGCATATTCTCACCTCTATAGCATCAGAGAACTTTTCTTGAAAGGAGGAAATTTCTTGGAGTTTGGATTCTGTGGGAAAGTTAGGAAAAATTTCCAAAGGATCATTTGTCTTGTCTTTGGGGATATGGGTGCTTTCAGTACACATGATAATTGGGTAGGGTTTCTTGCACCCAAAAATTTCTAATATATAAACTTGCTATTTTCAATTTTCATTTTTTTTTTAAAGAATAAGATGACCTAATAATATCAGTGAAGAGTATATATGTTAAAATCAAGGGAGATTGATTAATAATATAAAAATTTCTATCACAAACAAGAACCATATTGATTAAGTAATCAGCAGTCTGATTTCCTTTCCTATAAATATGTTGTAGCCTTACATTTTAATTTTTTGCTAATATGCTATTACAAACACAATCCAAATTAGCAATATTGCCTCCCATCTTCAATTTTTCCTTCTTGATGCATGATTGACTAAAAGAGTAAGATTTAAATCTTAATTTTGATGGATCCCATAAATTCTTAGATGAATTTAATTTAATTTATTAAATTATTATTAATTAATTTATAAAATAGGTTAAATTTATTTAAAAAATTTCTCATTCTTAGACAATTTCACTTTTATTATTAATTTAGTTTTTCTAATTATAAATGAGATATAAAAGAGTGAAATTTTATATTATTATTTTTTTTGTAATATAATGATATCATGGATAAAATTTTCGTGTATTATATTAAATTTATTAAATGTAAATTATAAATATTAAAATTTAAAATTTTATAAATAAAGAAAAATTCTCAGTCTATTTTTGGATGAGGTAAAGGGTAAGTTTAAAATTTGAGAATGAAACAACAATAGTGTTTTGTAGCTAAAAAAATTCCTAGCTATCAGCACATTATAATCTATGATCATACTTTATCTTGTTGGAATGATATACTTTTATTCTTTTATGCTAAGTATATATGTATTTGTATTATTGTATTATGGTTTAAATCAAGATTAGTCCAGTCTGGTACACAGTTTATTATTTTCCAAAGCTAAGGAATCACATTTAAACAATATCATCAAACCATTGATAAATAAACAAATAACATAGCATACATGGTTTCTAATATAATACAGTAAATAAATATTATTAATACAATAATAGAAAAAACATTTCCATCTAAAGAAATAATTTTTTATTTTATAATGGGTGGATATCACTAATCTTTATATACAGTTTAATCAAACACATCTTTTACATATAGATTTATAGAAAATATTTTCATTTTGAAGAGTAATTTTTTATAATAAAAAATTATAAATTAATATTTACACATTTTATCAAATTTATTTCTTTGATATAATCGATAACTTTCTTAAAAATATATATATTTTTTTTCTCAAAAAAATCAAAATTCTCCTTCATGAAAACATTTTATCTCATATAATGATAGAAATTTTATTAAATAAATTAAGATAAATTCACATATCAACCTCAAATATTAATTTGTTTATTCAGTATTTTATTGATAAGAATTTGATTATTGTTTAAATCAATATTTAAAAGATAATTTTTAATATATATATATAAGTCGAGCATGTTAATAATTTTTGTTTTTTTAGTATTGAGGGAGAAAAATCGATTTTAAATTTATTACTCAGAAAAATATGGACTTATCGTTAAATTATATTTTAGTATGTAATTGACATTATTTTTAAATAAGTAAATTTTAATAAATTACATTTCCACATTAATATAATATTAATCATAGATTAAATTTGTATAAAAAAAGACCTATAAAAGAAATCGTGAAGTAAAACATATTGGCTTATCTAATTTCCCATGAGAACAAGTCAATGTCATGAGAACAAGTCAATGTCAATATATATATATATATATATATATATATATATAGGACCCTAATATTTGTGGGAAAAAGACATATTTTGTTGTCATACGTACATACAAACAAACTATCTTAGGATACTGTAACAAACCGAAGATACATCACCTTAGAAAATTTTTGGGTTCATTACAATATATAAACATATATGCACACACACAGACTCCACGTTAATAAAATTGATAGTAGCTTTTTAATTTGTATTGTAAATAAATAAAAAATAAAAAATAAAATCCAAATACTTATTCAAAATACATTTATCATTCACGACAAATTCTTGCATCAAACTCTATTCCTGAAAAAAAAATATATATTTTTATGATAAATAGAAAATTAGTAAAACGGAGGAAAAAAAAATTTATCTTCTATGTTACGAGGCATACATTTAATTATTGCATTATTATTCTATTATATAAAGATCTATTTAAATAAGTGATCATTTAAAATTTTCATAAATTTAAATTTGACTTTTAAATGTAAAATTATAAAAAAAAAAAGCATAATATATTCAAAATTTTAATCATTTCAAATGATTAATTATCAAAATGAATCCTAAAACTATAAGACAAGGCTTGTGACTTGTTGACAGCTTAGGAATGAGCATCTCATCATTCTCATAATTAGCTTTGCATTTTGTGCATGTTAGGATCTCATTGCACTGCAAAGCTAAAACGAGTAAATATATGTTGGGAGTTTCTGCTCCACTATTCTATTCTGTGATAGCCAGTCCTTTCCATATCCTGTTCAGCTCCTGCGGATATTTGCACAGCCACCGCAAAGAAGAAAGTTCAAGAAAAAAAACAAAAATTCAGAGGCTAAAATTTGTAAGCAAACTATGGATACACCAAACTTCTGGTGGTTAAATGATAAATAATAACATTCAATTGAAGAGAAAGATGCATCACATTCTTGGTGTTGTACCAACCACTATATAAACCTTAAAATGGCTTTAGTTTTAAGTAGTACTGATCATATCAATCACCATCACCTGCTAGTATATACAGTTACATGAATTTTAGCTATTTGATTTAGCTACTCTTCTACAAAACTTCCAATTTTTTACCTCGTAATATACTACGGTAAATTCTATCAAATGTTTGAAGTCAAAAAATTGAGAACATGAATAATCATGATGAGAGCTAGTTCTTTTCACCCATTGCACAAGGGATGCATGGTGGGTTTTGAGCTTGGTTTGGAGGAGTGATGCGTTGCAAGCACGAATCATGAAAATGATGGCCGCATGGCAAGACAGCAGCTGGAATTGGTTTCTCCGACTGGTAGATGGGGCCTTCTGGTGGATATGAGAGATCCCTCTTGCATATGTGACATTGATTTCCACTTGGAGGAGTTCTATCCTCGGCTGCAAGGAAAATCTATCAATATCAACACTTCTGTTCCCGATAGTATCATCCACATAATTGTTAATATCACACATATCCAACAACATCATCAATTATGATACGATTTAATGCAAAAAATGCCTCTGAAGTCAATTTGCCCATGATCTTATAACTTAATGAAATGAAATGAACCATTCTGAGCAAAACCATGTTGAAGCAGTCCCACGTGTCAGGAGCTGGCCCAGCCAAATGAAAAGTTTTCAGTTTCAAATAAACAAGGGCACAGAAGGCATGGCAAAACTTTTGCTACGGCCCCAGCAAGTCCTTGAATGAATTCATCACTAAAACATGTGCCAATATAGTCCAAAGGCTTTATTCATAATAGAGAGAGCAATATGGGCTACCACAGAATGAACATAGCACAGTGAACAGTACACACAATATTGCATGTCTTGATGTAGTAAGAATATCACAATAAACTGGGAAGCAATGCAGTCAACATATAGTTTAAATCTCACAGAAAGAACAAAAATTCTGGGGATTAAAACATTGTAAAAATCGTAAGAAAGGCTAAGCTAAAAGCAATCTATAGTGTCACTGGGAAAGTGGATTTTGGACATCGGGAAAAGACTCGCAAATAAGTTTTGATCAAAGAAAACTTGAGAAATACCTTGCCACTTTATATGCTGAGGTGAAGAAGTTCTGGAAAAGGATGGAAGAAGAGAAGTGCGGTCTAGGGGTGTACAACTGGGAATAGTCTCAGGTACTGAAGGGAGGCTGGGAACAGTTTGAGCTATTAGTGGACGACTGGGAGCAGCCTGGACTATGGGTGGTCTTAAGGAATTAATTGAAGGTGACGGTGCATGAGGCAGACCAATCTGGGGCCCTGTTAGAGCAGACAGATGACTGGTAGGTTTAGTTGATCTGGTCTTTCTTCGCCAAGGCTGGGGAGCATTCAGAGGGGAAACGGGTCCTCTCTTCTTAAGAGATGGTCCAGGAGGAATATTGGAAGACTGACTAAGTGTGTTTACTGCTACAATTTCTTGACCTGTAAGTTGAAAAATTAACATTATTAATTGCATGGAAAGATGCACTAAAATTTACTTTTAAAAGTAATGGTGGTGTTACATATTAGGTACCAGGAGTATAAGCAGGTACAGACACGCTTCTAGAAGCTTGGACAGGAACAGAGGCTTGAGATTGACCAAGATTACCTGCAAGCAATCATCAATAGATAATTACCAGTGAAACCAGACAACGAGCACTTGGCAACCAGAGGCAGTATCCTAGATTTAGACATTGTAAAAATAAATTCTGTTGACTAAAAATTTAAAATAGGAACACAAACAGCATTTATTCCACTTTGCTATTGACTGGAAATGAGAGCATATGATTTAATATGATTTTTCCAGTATTATCCACAATATCTGCTATCTTGATTATAACATCAACTACTGCTACTTCAGCATTCCAGCTGTGATGTTTGAGGCTTGAACAAAGACCAAATAAATATTGTAAATTGAGGTTTCTAGTTATAGTTTTATAAAATCCTTTAACTAAAAATCTTGAAATGAACTCAAGTCTAGTGAAACTTGAAAATAAGCCTTCTGACACACAAACAAGTGAAACATATAGGTATAAATTTATTAGCAGGCTGAACTCTGATGTTAAAGTGTACCACCTTCAGTAGCTTGAGCTGCCAAAACCTTGTTAGCTTGAACGTGCTCACCTGCAAAAGAAAGTTCGGATACAATTCATTCAACAAGGAAGACTGGAACAATAATGCAAATATCCGTTAGATACGAAAAAGATTGTTAGAAGCTCTCCAAACTTCCATTTTCTTTAAGAAATGAGTAATTAACTGTATTATATATTTATTAGATTAGAATGTTCATCTAGTCAAATACTTTTTTTTAAAAAAAAATTCTAGTGATTTATGCTATTATACCTTGTACATAGAAATGCTTAATTAGGTCTTCCCTGCCATCATCCCATTCTTTCACTATAAATGATAAAAACACTTCCTTTTTCTTTTCATGTTCTCAAAACTATTATATGAATATCTTTACTACATTTTTTTCAAAAAATGTAACAGCTAACAGAAAGTTTGGCCAAAACAGAGTTTAATAGAGGAAAAGCATTATTATAACTAGCTCCAACTACTTTGGGACTGAGGCTTATTTTACTCAAGTCAAGATTACCAGTCTTACAAAAATATAGTTGAACTTAAGAGACAAAATTGCTATGAAATTTTCTGCAACATTAATTTTACTAATTGTAATCCTTAAATTGATTCATATAGACCCTTAGTATTTCTAAAATTCTAAAATCCTAATTAGATTTGGATTCCTAATATTTTTTATGCACTAATAAATCTTTAAATAGTAAGAAACTGCAGTTTTTCATGAATAGATAATTAAATATAGCTCCTTAAAAAAAAACAGAACAAAATTTTCTTTTAAAAAAAAAACAAAATTCTGAAATTGCATTTTTTTTTTTTAAAAAAAAAAAAGAAACTGTATTTTTTGTTTATTGTAGGGATAGAAAACAAAATTCTGAAATCAAGAATTTGAAATGAATTATGGACTTTCAACGTCCTCAGTGAAAAGGGAAAAATATGAACCTTGAGTAGATAAATAAAATAACCAAAAAAAAAAAAAATCTGCTTAGAAGCTCCGTGGAATACAGATTTTACATCTAAAGCAGAATACTGAAACATTAACTCACCTGACTGATACTGCCTGGCAATGCTAGTTGTGACGATAGAAGGCTCTTGTGAGAAGTTTGGGACAGCTTCTATCTGAGGATTCTGTTGTTGGTAAAAAGCAGGCTGAGAAGATGATGATTGCAACCTGGTCTCTCTAAGGAGCACAGCATTGGGTTTGCCAATTTGGTTGCTATTGTTTTGTAGTATTGACAAATCAGTTGGAAAACCACGGAAAGAAGGTTGAGAAGATAATGACTGCAACCTGGTCTCTGAAAAGCACGCAGCATTGGGTATGCCAACTTGGTTGCTATTGTTTTGTGGTATTGACAACTCAGTTGGAAAAACATGGAAGCTTGTGTTAGGATCCATATTTGCAAATCTTTCTTTCCTTTTTTCTCCAAGTCCTGAGTTCCAGCTACTAATAATAAGTTTATAATTTTGCTCATCAACTAGTGGCAACAGGGTCCCTGCACTCTCATTCCTAGATGGTTTAGAAAGCCCACCCACTTGATGAGAAAATCCACTGACATTCAGCAACGGACTTGAAAACCCCCCCACATGCTGCACCGGACTCAAAAACCCTCCTATATTTCGTAATTTACTAGAAAATTCAATAACATTCCGTGCTTGTTGAGAAATCCCACCTGCATTCTGCCCTAGACTAGAAAATCCAACATCATTCTGTGCTTGGCCTATACTTTTAAAACCATCCTTGTTCTGCGCTACTCTACTAAATCCACCAGCATGCTTCTGGAAACTAGAAAAACCACTGGCAATGTTGGAACTAGAATTCAAAGAACTTCGAGCAACACTTTGACCAGAAGAAGTGTTTAACATGGGAAGATCAATCTTCTCAGTGCTCTGATTGCTATCTTTGCTGGAGACATTATTCTTAGATCTGGTTTCCTTATTAGTACCATATCCAAGAGTCAGGAAATTCCCATCAAGTATTTTGGGATGATTGGATTGAGCTACACCAGTCATGAAGCTGTTATTAATTCTCAAATCTTCATTATTTGTGTTATGGTCGAATACTGGTGCACTACCAGCATGGATGAATTGCTTTCCAGCTAACCAAGGCATATGAATATCTTTACCAATTGCTTCTCCACCAGCGCTGCACATCTGTGAAATGTTCACTCCCAATTCTTCACTATCTGGGTTATGTCCAGATTCAGCACCTATAGCTGCGTGGCTGATTTGATTTGGAATTAGCCAATGCCTACAAACATCAATAGCATTTTCTTCTCTACCAACTTTGGATATTTGTAAGTCTCCAATCAGTTCAGTCCATGTGGGTGTAGTATTTCTGTCAATTTGACTGGTGTCAAGATCATAGGCATGGATATTAGCAGCGGCCGATGAATCCCCAAGAGCATGGTAGTGACCAGATTCATTCTCATTCCCCAGCAAATATGAAAAATCTGAAACAGGCTTACATAAGTAACCAAGGCCAGTCTCAGGACAGTGGAAGACATCATCCTTGATGACAGTAGATGGCATTTCCAGAGTATAAGTTTGAGGTACTCCAAACAAATCCCTAGTTGGAAATAAAGGAGCTGGCTGTGCCACATCACCAAAAAAACCAGCAAGATCCTCAGTTTCATCATGTGGATAAAAGTGTTGAGGTTCTTCATTATTCCATTGAGAGGGAGCAGACCCTGGTGGTGATTTATCTCCTTGTTTTGGCTTTTCACTTGCCATGCATAACTAGTTCTGGAAAAGGGGGTGGTGGGACAAAAATGCACTCAGATAAATACATTTTCCATAAGGAATAAAAGTTATGAGAGACTTTTGATCATGAAGACTAAGTGCTAAAACCATATATTGTATGAAGCAGTAGAAAAATAGCCATTCCTTAAGCCAACATTTTCAACTCAATGATTAAATACAAAGCAAATTGTCACTATAAAAGACCCATTTCAACTAAAATACAATGGAGTTGGTTGGAGAAAATTCAAAGTATCAAATAAAATAAAGTACAAAATAAAAGGCATACATATCATAATGAATGATATCTTAAAATTCTTAAATATTTAAGTCTACAAAAAAAAAAAAAAAAAAAAAAAAAAAACTTAAATATATAACAACTTAACAAGGAAAAAAAATGATAAAAAGCAAAGACCCTTTTCAAGACAAACAAGAACCAGGAAGATCTCAATTAACAAAGATGTAATTTATTAGATCTATTACAATTAAACAATGCTGAAACAGACAGATAGAAAATACAATCTTGACATAAAGCATAAAGTACATATGATCCAATCATCAAATTAGAAAAAATAAATAAATAAATTGAGTTTCAAAAATTGAGCACATAATCAAAATCATCTAACAGTAACATCAATCTTTAATAATCATGCTTCTCAATCAAATAAATATTGGTAAAACAAAGAAATGAAGATCATCAACACCCCAAATATCCCAAAAACAAAACCCAACACAAACACTGCTGTTAAAAACCCATAAAACCCAAAAACCTACAAAGAAAAAAGCAAAATATAGATACCATCAAAAAGCTAAAAGGCAAAACGACCAGAAAGACCAAAATCGATAATCGCATGATCAAGCTATAATAATAATAATAATAATAATAAAATAACAGACCCATATGAATCCAAATATCTAATCGCGTAAAAATTTTATGCTTTAATTTTCAAATCGATTCAAATCAAAAATTAAAATACAAAATAAAATTTTAAAATTTTAAAATTTTAAAAAATAATAATTTAAAAAAAAAAATGGAACTAAAAGGGCTCTTACCAGTGAGTGATCAGAGAGAGAGGTGTTTGTTTTGGAGGGCTCTAAAGAAGGTTTTTAAAGGGTTCGGTATGGGCCCACTTGGCATTTTAAGCAATTGCCACGTAATCACGTGGGACCTTTTAAGTACATAATAATTATATGTTTGCTTTGCTTACCTGGCTGTGTTTGACAGTGGTAAGGGCACTCACACATAAAATGACATATCTTCGACGCGTGTCGCGTGGAGTGGCATTTTCGTCATTTAAGAGAACTGTTGAGGCCATTTTCGTACTAGCAATGACGATTTGGAAAGTCGTGGCATTAGACGGCGTGTTAAGAACGCGAACTTGCACAGTACTTTAATTAATGTATCGGTGTGTAACTCGCAAGTGACCATATTATACTTTTCCCGCCTTTGCAAAAAAAAAAATAATAATAATACGGCTCGGCTCGGCTCGGATGAATTTCGGCTTGGCTCACATTTTTGCTTAATCTATAAACTGTGATGGTGGATTCAGACTATGCTTCACGAGCACAGATTCAGTTTTAAAGCCAGAAAAAAGAATAATGACAATAACAACCAGGGGGACAAAAAAAAAATAAAAAAAATAACCGAAAATCAAATCAAACTGAATTTAATTCAATTTAAATTTTAATTCAATTCGATTTATTTTTTTAAATTTTAATTTATTCAATTCGATTTAAAAGAAAAAAATTAAAATAATCAAACCTACCAAATTATATATATTTATTTTTTATATATGTATACTTAAAATATATATTTTAATAATTATGCATGTATTTTATTATAAAATCGAAATAATTGAATAATCAAACTGAAATATATCAGTTTGATTTAATTTTATTTGATTCAAAATTAGATTCGGTTTGATTTTTAAAAATTTCTCATAGTCCTAATAATAACTAAATAAGGGTAAATATTTTATTAACTAAATTATAAGTCAATAAATATAAACTAAATTCTAATCCAATTTTCTACTAGGATACGATCATCAACAATGGTTTAGGTTTCTCAACCAAATCAATAAAAAGACTAGTTTCTATAATATGAAATAGCATTTAGATATACCTGCATTGGCAACAATGTCCTACAATTTATCAATGCTACATGTTAGGTTTCAAGATAAAAGTGTCAATGCCTGCAAAAAGTAAATACATATCATTAACTAAAGATTACAAAATATTGATTGTTCAATAAATAAAAAATAAAAAATAAATAAAAAAAAACAATCGAATTGATCTTTGTAACATAAAAGGCTAGCCACTCTATCCAAAATGCATAAGAAGTCTAGAAATATTTTAACTACTTCATCTATCAGTGAGCAAGTATTTGTTAGCTTGTTAGTCCCCTTTAAGATGCTGCCGTCCACCGCGCACAAGTAGAAAGCCAAGAGAAACTACCATTGCAACCATATACCCAATCATCGCTCCATAAGTCACACATATTGGCCATTCCTGCAAATATAATAATAAAAATTGAGGTCCCAAAGATAGTACTAGACACAGTTGATCCGAAGAGGAAAAGAACAAAAAACTACTAGAGTGAAGAAACACAACTATATATAAGATGAAGAAATTCTCTAAAATATCCTATAGTGACAGTCTAATTATTTCCTCAAGTTAGAACAAGTTACTGGTTTTCACTGCTAAACCATCAATTATTGGATTTACTAATGTGGGACTTTAGCTTATTTGAACATCTGCACGTTTCCTACTTAGCCAACCACACTTTCTCTAAAGATGCATTGAGAACAAATGTTTATGATAGTACAAAAGTATAGGTCACGAGAACAGATGAACAAAATGACAGATGGCCTACAATAATACAAAATTAAGAACTGAAGGAAAAATAAACAGTACCTGCCATGGCCTTTCCCAGTCAAGTGGCATAGGCCAAGCCCCAAACCAAGCTCCAATTACAGCCCCATGTGCTGGTATACAAATCATATACTCCAAGGATTCAATTGGCCTACAAGAAAATAAATTTTGGCTTCACATCAGAAACATGGGAGTTTGTAGGGAAGATTCAACCTGTAGCTTCATTGATACAACTTAAGCATGCTGCCTTAGGTTCACAAAATTTTAAATTAGGTAATTGTTCAACTTTATTTAGCAAGATATGACTTATTTTAACAATTGTCTTGTACATCCAATAAGTTTGAAACAAAAAGCCATGCCCAAAATTGAGATCTTATCTGAATTGGAAAAAAATAAAATAAAATAAGTGATTAGACACACGCATAACAACCAGATTCTTTCTAAAAGCTAAAAGAAACACTTAAAGAAATCTTACACTGCAGAGCTATAAATGGCTAAACATGGAGATAAACCACCAACTAATGGTGGATAATGTTTGACTAGAGGATGAGTATTTACAACAGGTATGATTCCAGCAGTCAAACAGATTTCATAGATTCTCTACTGATTTCAAGTGTCAAAAGTCATATCCAAGTTCAAGTACGCTCAAGTAACACAGGTATTTTAGCATCAAGTGAATACTCAACGTAACTATGATGTTACAAAACTTACTTTCTATGTGCAAACACACGTTGCCAATGTGTCCATGATGAACCAAAAACAGAAGCTGCAGGCACAATCTTCCAGAAGACAACTTGTTTAGTAATATCATAAAGGCACTGTATAGCACAATAACATGCCCAAATCACAGTAACTTGGGTTACCATGCTAATCAGTACATTGGAAAAAAATAAAAAAGGAATAAATATCAGTTCACTTGTATGAACCTTAACATGTAACTAATATTAGAACTCATTCACCAAATAAGTAAACGCCGGAACTATGTGTAAAAAAAAGATTGCATTCCTCTGGGCAATTAACCTTTTACATTTAATATGGATGCATGAAATAGAATGCAAAAGAATGGGCTTATTAAATGGGAAGTTTTAAAACTAACCATTCCAATATTTAATAACTGGCTTAGCAGAATACCATTAAATACTTACTGTGAATGCTGACATGAGAAGAGACTAATTAATGGTTTTTGGTAAGTACCTGTCTCCAATCATAAAAGAGCTAAATCAACACACTCTCTTTGATTTCTAACTCGAAAATAAATGATACCAAGGGATTAAGTCCATCTCTGATAAAAATTATGAAAAATATTATAAGATCATATACAATGTTTTTATTTCCATAATTCTGAAACCATAAATCATTGTTGAGGTTGGACAGCTGCCATCACCAACGAAGTTCAATACCCAGCTAAGTTTTTCAACCACAAAGAATTTACTTTCACAATTAAAATCAGAAGAAAAAGGCCAATTGAATGAAAATTTGAAACAAATGGGGGATTTAAGTACCTGATAGTGATGAAAGTCTTTTAGGGGACAACAGAACGTGAACCCCTTTCCTTCCAATCTCAACCCAAGTTTCTGTTTTCAGAATTATTTTAAAACTTATGAATTGATGGACCATTACACCACATACTGAATGTCAACAGGTGCGCCCAAAATAATAGCTCCAAGAGCATTCACTAGAGCACCTACCGGGTTGAATGCACAAAGAGTATGGTAAGTCAGCACAATGTATGCAGGTAAAACAGTGAGTCAGATACTCATAATAACAGAAGGAAATAAAAAAGGGCTAACAGTAAAACTAGTAGAAATCCCAGGCATCCTTGCATAACCCATTTGTCTAATTCCTAGTGCTCTCATCTAATAAAGCAAATAAGAAGCTTATCCAGATTCCAGAGCTCAGCTACTTGTAAATTAGTGAAGTTCAAAGAAAGTGAACAGATGAGTGGTCTGGTCCCCCCAACTAGGAGGGTGATCAAAGTCCAGTTAGGACTAATGATACTACTAGCACTAACAAATATGGCATGGCCTGAAATCGATAGGACAGAGTCAATATGAAGCCACAATCAATTTAACTCCAAGAATTAACCTGTCACTTATGAAAAGAAAAGGCAAATTCAAGACTAAAGTTTACTATCCAAGCTGAAATATACATTTATAGCATTGTTTAATCATGTAATTCAATATGTATATAGATCCAATAAACATGAAAAGAAAAGGCATATTCAGGACTAACCAACAGGAAGTGCCAGCATACCTCGTCCAACAGCTTGGAAGTACTGTAAGATAACATTAACATAATTTTAAACAAACATAAAAAATAGATAAATCACAGTAAAATAGGAAAATAATTTAAGCAATAACAGTTTAGTTGCAATGAAAATGATAGAAAAAACTTCATAATTGTGGATAAGAAAACAAAATTTGAAAATTGGAAGATAACTAACAAATTAAGAAATTTTCTCACTCATTATAATGTTATTAAGCTACTGTGAACAGTAAGATAAAAATTTTATCTATTTATCCCCATTTTCTTTTCTTTTGCTTTCCCACATTTTCTTGAACTAACAAACAAAGAAGCTAAAAAGAAAACAACAGAAAGGGACATACCTAGCATTGTTCAGGATTCAGTCGAAACCAACTGTAAAGAAGTAACACGATTGAGCTCTCGACAATCTAAGAAAGAAGGAAAAGAAACAGATTTTTACAAAAAACCCGATAAAAGTTATGATTCAAAATTTGAAAAAATGAAGTCAGATAGAGAAAGAAAAGGTACCCAAATCAGAGTGAGGGTTTGTGAAGGATCAGAGACGAGATTAATGAAGTAGAGATTGTGAGCCACCCATAAAGTTATTGATAAACCAAGTACACAGATCAGATGGATCAAAAATGCTTGCAGAACTGATATTGATCTAGATGAATTCTCTCCCGTGGAAGTTTTTGTAATATTGCTCTTCTCCTTCATCTTTGTGCCTCTGTTCAGTACCGTAATTTTGAACTGCTGATTCTCTTCTTTCTCCTTTAGTTCTCGGGAGAATTTTACTTATGTTCCTCGAACTTTTCACTATTGTACTTTTTAATCTTCCAACTTAAAGACGCTCCCTCAAATTCTTTTGGGCATTTTCCGTCTAAATCACTAAAGACAAGCTGACGTGGCTCAATACCTCAGCATTTTTTAATTTTTTAATGCAATGTTAGCTGACCAGAACATATTTTCTCTCTCCATGCGTGGGTAGCTAACTGTTTTTGACCCGTTAAGAATTGCCTTCCCAATACAAGAGATGGAACATCTTCGGGAATTGCTAGTATTACTTGAAGCAGTCATTTACTTGATTTTTATATAATAATTTATTTTGATAATAAAAAAAAATAAAATTTATATTTATTAAAATTGATTACATGGTTTACAAAACTTCCTACTCATGATTTTATAGTTTCTCGCCTAAAAAATAGTGAGCAATATATTGAGCATTTCAAGATATTTTTAGTAAAATAATAATTAATTTTAGTTAATAATAATTAGTATATAAAGGAAATAAATTAATAATGATATGAAAAATTAAAATAAAATATTTTTTTTTCAAATTTTAATTTGAAATATTTTTTTCTAAATTGAAATTTGAAACAACAATTTAGAATATTTTTTATTAATCTAAAAAGTAGTAATAATATAAAAAAATAATTTTCATCAAATTAAAGAATTAGTAATAATAAAAAATATGAAAAAAAATTTAAATTTGAAATTGTAATTTGAAATATTTTTTTTCAAAATTATAATATGAAACAATAATAAAAAATAGTAATAACATGAACATATGAAAAAAAAAAAAATTTAACCCCAAAATTATAATTTGGAATATTTTTTCTCAAATTAAAATGTGAAACAATAATTTATAATATTTTGTATTAATTAAAAAAGTAGTAATACAAAATAAATTGTTTATAGCAAAAAGTAAAATTTATATCCATTATAAAAGGTAATTACTTTTCCCTCCAAAATATTTTAAGTTTCCCGCCAAAATAAAATGGAGCTGCAGTCATGAACAGAATATGAGTTATTAATAAAATAATGATTTACTTTAGTTTAATTAATTTTTTTTAATTTAAAAAGTAGTAATAATATAAATAAAAACAAAAAAAATATTTTTCAAAAAATTTAAAAATTAGTAATAATAAGAATAAAAAAAATTAAACCCAAAATTATAATTTGGAATATTTTTTCCCAAATTATAATATGAAACAAAAATTTGAAATATTTTTATTAATTAAAAAGTAGTAATAATATAAAATGAATAAAAAATTTAGGGAAATTAAAAATATTAAATTAATAAATTTATAAAATTTAAGTAATTTTTACAAAATTTGACTTTTTTTATAAAATATTAAAATTTGTAGTGTAATATTTTATAAATTATAAAATTTACAAAATAAAAGTCATTTTTATAATATTTTATAATTTTTTACAAAATATTGGGGTTTGCAATGTATTATTTTGTAAATCGTACAATTTACAAAATATAAGTATTTTTACAAAATTTTACACTTTTTTACAAATTATTGAGGTTTGTAATATAATATTTTGTAAATCGTACAATTTA
>CANXYC011503667.1:0-17713 GCA_948193065.1 Aleurites moluccanus | reverse complement strand
TATACTTCAAATCACTTATACCATTCAATCTTCCTACATTTAACCTTATACATTTCAATCATTTTAACCATTATACTATATTCAAGTCTTAGTTCTTCATTTGCATTTTCCTAACACCTTAAAGTAACAAAAATCCATATGTTACCACTTTAATGGAAATCATTCCATTCATCCATTTTTCAACACCAATCAAACATACAACATTAATATACACCAAATGCATTACATATAATCATTTAAACCTAACAAATACCAAAGCATTAAGGCATTCCAAGCACTTCAATATTTCGGCCAAAACCTAACTCATTCCAAATGAATTCATTTCAAACATTTAGCCATGAATTCATGTTAATTACATCAAATACACATCATTTATACCTTTAAAGCCATTTAAACATCAAAAATCAACATCATATTTACCGTAACTATATTCGGCCATTCTTGTTTCTTTTTCTTATTCAAATGAATTTGTTTCCATAATTCAACCATATATTCATGCTAAAAACATCAATTAAACATCATTTAAACCAAAGGAATCATCAAAATCATACTTTGATTCAAAGTTCTTCCTATTAGGGTTTCAATCCATCTTTTTGAATTCTAACCATATAAAATTGGTTTTGATCACTAATAAACATCAAGGAATATCATATGAACATCATCAAATCAAAAGAACTTCTAAACTAACAACTTACCAAAAATTCTTCAAATTCTTCTTTGAATTAATTTGTTGCCTAAATGAGTTTTTCCTTAAAATCTAAAGTTAGATTTGAGTTTACAAGGTAGGAATTAGTATGTTTCCATCCAAAAATGGAAGAAAACCATAAATTTTAGTGGTTACCTAAAGTGGCCGAAGCCTAGGTGTGAAGAACAATCACATTTCTGCGACTTTTAAGCTTAATAAAGATGACAATGGTGAAGTGGTGGGAAAAATCCACCAAAATATCCATTTAATGATTCCATACATCAATCTTATGATTACAAATGGTGAAACCTAGCCATCCATCCATCCATCCATCTTTCATACTTTTTGAGCCATTAGTTAATCAAAGTCAACAATGATGGCTTACGGATACATTTGTCACACCAAATCCAAACCAAAGCCAATAATCCTATACATTGTGCTTAAGATAGCAAATTTGAAACCTATTGATCTAACCATCCATTTCTTCATCATTTGATCCAATGGCTAGATTTAATCAAGCCTAAATTAATTTCATAAGGTTGCATACATAATATAATTCCATATCTCAAAGGAAAAGACCATAATACCCTTAGTTCAACCGAAGCACCTCAATTGAGCAGCTTACCGGCATAAATTTCAAGCGAGTTTATTTCTCCATCAACTCTTCAAATAAATTAAATAACATCATTTTCAAGTCCTTAAATTCTTTTCTACCTTCAAATATCATGTTAATTCCATAAGAACTCGAAGGGGTGCGAAATGACTATTTTGCCCCCAGTTCACAAAATTTCAAGTTTTTCCTGATTTCTTCCTAACAGCCTTTGATGTACTTTTACATGCGTAAAACTGTTTAAAACATGCATATTCATACAATTTAAGCATAATCATGCATCATACATATCATATAAACAAACAACGAATCCCTTTAGGTTTGCCCTTTAAGACTTATGTTCTAAGACTTTAGACAAGGGTGTTACATCCACCCAAAATTCCCCTTACTTTGTTCTTGAATTTCTTTGAGTTTTAAGGTAACAAATGGATGGAAAATGGAAGAACAAAGGTTTGATTCAAGTTTTCTTTAAGTTTTCTCTTAAGAAATGGCTTGGAAATGGAGGGAGAAATGATGGAGAGTGGTTCTGCCAAAGCAAAGGAAGAAGAAGAAAATGGCAAAAAATCTTCTCATGCATGCTTATATATTAAGCAAAATTGACAAATTATATTTGGGTCCTTAAACTTTTCATTAATTGTATATTGACCCCATCTTCTTCTGTAATTTATTTTGTTAATTCTGTAAGGAAATAGATTTCAAAGTGGGAACTGAAATGAATTCTTCTTATGTACTTTATAATAAAAATAGTTTCAAAGCCATTCTGAAACTCATATAGTGTGTTTCCCACTATACCCCTAAAGTTTGACTTATTTACGATTTTACCATTATTTAAATTTTCAGTGTTCCAAAACATTTTTCAACTTTTCCTTTTCACTAAAATTTCACATATAAATATATGATTCTTTACCCCCTGCTCTAAATCAGAAATTCATCTATCAACCGGAATGCTATTTCCCCGGGCAGTGTAATTAACACCAATATTTTTTGGGACAGTATCACAAATGCATTGTAACTGAGGTTAAAAAATTTTCCTTAATTATCTCAGTGTTTCCAGTCCGATAATTAGTTATGTTGTTATACTCTTATGATAGTTTTCTAAGGTATTATATTATTATTATAAATAATTATTATTGAAATGAAGATTTAGGAACCGTCAATTGATTGATGGATATGGATGTGGGCCTATGGGCTGATTATTTAGAAATGTGATTGTTTGTATTTTAGGGAGCTATGTCCTATTTTAAGGGAAGTCCAACCGAATTTTTGATAAGTTCTGAAAATCATTTCTTTCTATTTTTGAGTCAATATTTGAATATTTATTCTAATAATTTCCGTATTCAACTTAATGTTCCAGATGTGCTCCTTGCAGTCAGGCGAAAGGAACTTTAGGGAGAGCTAGCCAGTTTAATTATCATCAAGTTTGTGAGTGATACTTTCTAATGTATTTTCCTACCTTTCATGCATGTACATTTAATTATATGAATATATATATACCTAATTATGCATTAATATTATAAGCAGAATTGGGACATGTGCATGTTTGCTTAGCATATGGAATAAGCATTTCATTAATAGAATAATTACATAGCACCAAGTAAGTATATTAGATAATATCATTCACTGATTCGAACACTCACTCCTGTTTAATTTATTTTTCTCAGCTTGCAAGTGAGCGTTAGTTGGATTATTGTGGGGTCAATTCTGCCACTTTTCCCTCAATAGTGAAGATTATTTATTTTATTTTCATTATGTATTGTAAATCTAGAGCTCCGTATTATTACTCTGTTTGTCTTGGTTGTCCTGTTGATTTATTGGAAATTTGAGTTGTTTATTTAGTGGATGACTGGACTTTATTATTTGACTAGTGACTAGTGAGTAAAATTATTTTTTTATGATAATTATTTTGATATAATGGATATGGTAGTTTGGATGGGTAATAATTTGATATGTTCTGTTTAACAGGTGGGTCATAGCCTTGGTTTTATTAATAGTTCCACTTGTCATATATCAGTTTTGTCATTTAGTAGGTTGTCAGCTTGACTACAAATTCTGAAAACTTTATACTTTTTTGTTCTCTAATGCCAATCATGTGCCCTTGTGTTCAAGGCGAGACATCTTTAGTTCATAGCATATTTTTATGGATCTAAAAAATATTTCAAGTGATCTTTAAGACTGTCCATGCCACTCAATATATGTTTTCTCTACTTCTCATACCTTCAATTTAATTTTGCACTATTACTTGCAAAAATAAGATGTGAATATATTAACATCTTTGCATGAATAAATTATTTGCTATAATTATGCATCATAAATGCTAGATTGTGTTTATAAGTGATATATGATTAATTGTACTCAAATGCCAATTCACAAGTAAATTGAACTTAAATTGAGATTTTTTTTGAAATAAAATTATTTTATAAAATGGATTCCTAACGAATATATTATTTTTGTAGGGAAGTAGGAATTCTTCATATTTAAAATCCCTCATATTCTGCAAAAATTTTATGTTGATCATTATACATGATTTAATAAGAATCCATTACTTGACGAAATCATCTGATTTGATTTTACTTCATACTCTAATTTAAAAGACACTACTAAATTAATTTTTGTTGTAGTATCAGGCATGAATTATTAAAGTTTTCCATGAACTCATATGATGCGCATGAGTTATTCTAAAAAATTATAGATAAAATGAGCAGTCTCATATGAATTTGTGTAATTCATAAATCATACATCTTCTATTTGATTTTTAAACATGCTCAAATTAGTTTGCAAGATATATGCAACTAAAAAGACATAGATAAGTCTAGGCAAAAGACTGTAAGGCACAAAGACTAAGCTAAGTCTAGGCAAAAGACTATGAGGCATAAAGACCTAGCTAAGGTAGCATTTGATTAGCTCTTAATAGCCTCTTAATGAAACAACATCTTAATCGGTAAGAGGTTGTGGTTGTTTGGTAAAATTACTATAACCTCTTAACAACTCTTAATGGATCAGACTTATACTAGAGTTTTAATGATTAAGAAGCATTCAACTCTAAATTATTCAGACCTTTAAACTATTCAGACCACTTAACCATTAAGAGATATTCAACTCTTAATTATCAAATGCCACCTAAGACTAGGCAAAATATTGTGATGCAAAAGACCTAGCTAAGTATAGGGTAAAGATTTTGAGGAATAATGACCTTGCTAAGTCTAGACGAAAAACGGTGAGGCATAAAGACCTAGTTAAATCTAGTCAAAGACCATAAGTCATAAAGACTTAACTATGTATAGGCGAAAGAAAGAGAGGTACAAAGTCCTAGGAGTGTAAGTGAAACCGATCAAACCGATCAACTCAAACCAAACTGACCAAATCAAATCTAAACTGATGATTTCATAATTATTTGGTTTTGGTTTTGGTTTGAAAAATAGAGCAAACCAAAGGTTCTGTTTGGTTTACGATTTGTGTATTTTTTTCGGTTTCAAATTGAACTGAACTGAACCGAAGTTATATATATATTATTATAATAAAATATATTTTATTTTATTTTATATGCAACCACATATTTTTTTTAACCTAATATAAATTTAAAAATTAAAAAAAAATGTTCATTCTTGAAAATTAACCATAGATAAATAAAAGAGTCTATTTCTTGAAAAAAAAAATACAAGATTTGAATGTGTTAATTAATGCAATAGATAAATTTTTCATTATACATTAAACTATTTTTAGGATTTCTTTCTATCACTGATACTTTATCGATGTTTTCTTCAAATTTATAATAAAATAATGATGATTTATAAAAAAAAAATCTTTGTTTTGAAATCGATAAACCAAATATGATCAAACCAAATCAAATCGATGGTTTGGCTATAATAATGGTTTAGTTTGATTTGATTTGAGAATTTTTCAAATAAAAAAAATTAGTTTGGTTTTGTAACAACCCTTGAAACCGACCAAATCAAACTAATATCACTCCTACAAAGACCTAGTGAACTTTAGGCATGCAATTTGACATTCATATTATCTAAGACCTCAATCAAATAGGCATATTATATCAAGATCTCCAGGTGAGATGAATTTCTAAACTCCTCTATCAGCTAGGCATATTATCTGAAGACCTTTAAGTTAGGTGAATTTCTAAAGTCCTCTATAGATGAGGCATATTACTATCTAAGTGTGAATACGTGATGTTGTACCTTATTGCATAACCAGACTTGTGCAAGTTTTAGAGCAAAAATCAAACCATCAATGAAGCAAACCAGCTTTTATGGACCTTTGAAGTAACCTTGAGACATAATCGGATCTTTACGGGCTGAATGACATCTACTGGAGGCCCAAAATGAGCAAAGACAGGTGGCAGCACTCCTAAAGAAGGTGGCAGCACCACCAAAGAATGAGGGTGGCAACCCCTTGTAATACCTTATAAATTCCTAACTCACATGCATGATTTAGTTCTCAGTTTATAGTTCATTAGTCTTGAAATGATGGGAAATAATTTTAGAGATACAGTTAGAAAGCAAACTTGATACTTTTCCAGAAAGTGGCGATGTCGGAAACACTACCGAGAAAATAGTAGTCCGGTAAACAGAAGAATTTCTGAAGTTGACTTGAGAGTAAAAGATCACTATAATGCATGTGTAATTTTGGTAAAAAGAAAGAAGTGAAAATCGTTTAGGAACACTGAAAAAGTAACCAATGGCAAAATTGTAAATAAATGGAAGTTTAAGGTGAATAGTGGAAATGGGTTCGTCGGAGTTACAAAATGACTCTGGAACCATTTTTATAAATAAGTATAAATTAAAATAAGCTTATTGACTCCCCACTTTAAATTCTAAATCCTGACAAGATTGACATAATAAATTACAGAAGATTTTGGACCAAAATGTGATATATGAAAGTTGGAGGAGTTAGTTGTAATTTGCCAAATTGATTTTATTATATAATTATTACTTAAGAATAAAGCCATCATCTTCTCCTTCTTGATTCCATAGGCCGAACCATTTCTCCCACTTCAATCTTCAAATTTTCTTCATTTCTTCATCAAATTCTTTAGAAAAATTTGTGGAAATCTTGAATACTAACTTAGTTCTTGCCATTTCTACTATCAATTTGCAAGAAGGAGCAAAGAAAACCTAAGATCGGTGGATTAATCCATTCGGCCACTACACTCCATTTAGGTAAGAAATTATTTTGTTTGATTTTATTGTTTATTTAGATGATATTTAGGTTGAATTATATGGGTTTGGTGGTTAATTGCATCAATTGATTCTAATTGATAGAAAAGCCTAATTTTTCCTAGCTAAATTGAAGTTATAAGAAAGGGTTTGATGATTTAGTGTTAGATTATGTTAATTGATGTTAGAATATGTTAATTGGATGTAAATAGGTAACTAATTAGTGATTAATTTGTTGTAGTAATCAAGTTGTGATCAAATTGTTCTATTTGGTGCATTTGGAGGAATTCGGTGGAGAGCTTGTTTCCAAAGTTATTTAAAAGCTTATGCGAGTCTAAAATGCATCTAATAACATGCTATTTGTGTAAAAATTGAAATTGGAAACTTGGTTTGGATGTTCATCTTTGGCCGAACCCTTTGTTACTATTCATTGCCTTGTATTTTGCTTGTTTTCTTCATGATTTCCATAGCCAATTTGACCCCATTTGATAATGTTTAATATTGTTTCCTTGATGCCTATACCATTGTTGATAATGTAACTTGTTGTTGGTTGAATTGGGCAAGTCAATTTTGCACTCTAACCTAGCCTATTGGCTTGCCATTGTATGCCCACCATGTGTTTGATGAAATGCCTAGTTTATTTGTCTTTGGCCTATTGATTTGTATTCCATAGGCCTACCATTTGAATGCCATTGTCGCCAGTGACGTTGGTATGCCAATTGGCATACCGATTTTCCTTGCTAAACCAACCTTTGTTCCATACCTTTGTTGTTTACTATAACCTTTATCCTTGCTTGTCTATTGTATCTTGCAATGCCTTTGATTCAAATACTATTTGATTTGAAAGATATTGAGTTTATTGACAGTGATGATGCCATTATTGCATAATGGTGTATATTGATGTGATATTCATTTGTATTGCCCTAAATGTGGTTTGACAGAGTTGTCGCTCCGACAGGGTAGTGGGTACATACTGTCGGCAATGTGCACATTGGTATTGATGCCCTAGCTGGGAAGGGTTATTGGTCCCGGCCATAGGACTTAATCAGTCTTATGCCTACTTGATATGTGATCGACTGTGCGATTACACATAGTCTACGTGTTTCAGGGCCCTATATCTATCTTACCATATGATTCCATGACTCGATATGACTATTGATATTCCTATCAATTTCTAATATTGATTCTGTAAACCAGCATGATTGACACTGTCCCATTGTTCCTTTATTATTTATATATATCATTGTTCTATCTCAATTGCTTTGTGATGTATATAGATTCACTGAGTATCTTATAACTCACATTTTCATTGTTAACCATTTTCGGAGAGGAGTAGGCTGCAGAATCCCATCGTCTTTCATCCGAGGATTTCTGCTACAGTCATTTGATGTATATTTTCTGTATTTCTATATTTTGATATTCATACTCTAGCTGCTCCATAGGGTATGTATGGGTTAGCTAGGAAATGAACATGTATATATGATACTTAATGATATATGAGTTATATGATGATTATATGATATGATATATGGATTTTTACAATCATTTGCAGTAAATTATAGAATGAATGACAGAATAATAGAATGAATGGTAACTAACTAAAATGGATAATATATTGTGGATTATAGATTGTGCATGTGATACTGGGTTCTATGGGTGTCAGTCGCCATTGGCATCTCCTGTGCCTTAGGACCGTCACAATCCAGAAATGGGTCGTGACAGAGGTGGTATTAGAGCCCTAGGTTGCAGACAATGGAATTTCGGTTATAGATGAATAGTACCTTAATTATAGAAGAATAGTGACTAAGTATAGAATGGGGTAGAATTAAGTATACCATAGAGCATAGGATTTCCTTTGACATCTTTTGCTGTTATCATCTGTTATATTTTATTATTCTGCATTTTTTTCATTTTCTGATACTGTTTTTGTTTTTCCTGACAGATTACAGAGATGTCTAATGATAGGGACAAAGATAATAGGGTGGCAAAGGTAGCCTCCAATGAGTCACTGGTTAGGGAGATTGCAGTATCTGAGGGTCCGTCTAGATCCCAACGGACTTTAGAGTATTCAGAGAGGGGCGATGACCACTGGAGAGTGGAGATGATAGAGAGTTTGGATTGATTAAAAGTAAAGTGTCTAAAATGATCAAATGGTAATCAGATATGATATGATAATGTATATGTTGTACATATATATGATATATGAACTTTATATGATATGTATCTGCTATGAGATGTGATTACAATTATTGAAGTGCATATTGAGTTGTGATTGATCAATGGAGGTTATAAGGGGATGTATGTTATATTGACAGTGCAAATTTATATGTTTTGTAGATAGCTTAAGTCAGAGTTACAAAGGAAACTCTGTCAGTTTTTCTACATGATTATTATGATGTTTTTTTAAAAAAAAAATTATCACCTAAAATGTATCTCAGGTTAAGTAATGATTGTAAAAGTTAAGTTAAAATAATAGCATGGGTTCTTCGAGGTACTGGTTGCCTTTGGCATTACCCGTACCCTAGAACCGTCATAGTCTAAAATTAGGTTGTGACAATACATTATCAATCTTATCAAGTAGCAGTGGCTCATGAATTTAATCAAACGAGACTGCGATATAACAATGGATAAGCAATATAAGAAGCAATTAACAATGGTATTACGATTAGCAATCAACATTGGAATGAATCAAAAGTTGGACAAATCAAGCCAAAAAGTTGGCTCAATTGGCATGCCAATGTCACTGGTGACGATGACATTCAAATGGTAGGCCTACGGATCTTGAACTAGGCATTTCATCGAATACTTGGTGGGCAATATTCAATAGACATTTTGGCAAGGTTTTGGTGCAACATTGAAATTGCCCCAATATCAATCAACAAGTACACAATGTAGGTTATTCAACAGGCATTTGGTTTCCAACAATAAACAATGTACAAAGGATAAAAAATGCATGGAAAACCAAGGAAAAACAAGGCATAAACATAGGCAAAAATTGGCTAACATGGTTCGGCCAAAACATGGTTTTGAAGGTAAGTTTCCAAACTTCAATTTAATACTTTAGGCATAACAAATGATGCATATTAAACTAACCTAGCACTTCAAATCACTTCAATTAAACACTTTGCCACCAAAGTCTTCAAAGTAGGCAAAAATGACAACTTTCCAATTCTTTGATCTCTACATCAATTCAATCACATATAATCCATCTATTAATCATCAATTAACATAATATAACCTCAATTAACATTAACTAATATTAATTCAAAGATTCAATTCTCACACCTTTGAATTAGGATTTCTATTTAGGGAAAAACCTATCAAATGCATTAATTGATGCAATTAAACACATTACCCATTCTATTTGACATCTAAAACACATAAATGAAGCATTAAACCAAGAAATCACATCTTTACCTTGATATGAAGAATGGCCAAAATTCCAAAGCCAATAAATCTTGAAATTTTCTTGATTTTCCAAGTAAACTATATTGGAAATCAATGAATCAATAGTTTGATTCAAGTTTCTTTTGATTTCTCTTAAGAAATTTGCATGAAATTTGGTGGAGAAATGGAAGAGAAATTTTCGGCCAAAGCATGAAAAAGAAGATGAAAATGGCCAAAATATCTCTAAGGCATGCTTATATAGTAAGTCAAAATTGGCAAATTACAAATAGGTCCTTAAACTGTCCAATAATCATACTTTTACCACATTTCCTTTTGTAATTTATTCTGAAAATTCTGTTGAAAATTTGATTTCAAAGTGGGAATTCAAATAGCTTATTTTTATTTATACTTTATTATAAAAATAGTTTCAAAACCATTCTAAAACTCAGACAGACGATTTTTCAGTATACCCTTAAAGTTCACCTTGTTTATGATTTTACTATCACTTACTTTTTCAGTGTTCCTAAACATTTTCACCTTTTTCTTTTCACCTTAATTACACATATATTTATGTGATTCTTTATTCCCTGGTTTGACTAAAAAATTCTTCATTCGACTGGACTGCTATTTCTCTGGCAGTGTAATTAACACCGATATTTTATGGGAAAGTATCACATATGCATTCTAACTGTATCTCAAAAATTATCTGTAGTTATTTTGATGATTTCAAACCAATAACAGATATTAATATTATTCAATCATGATAGTATTTTCTAGGGTATTACAAGTATACATATACTGTGTTAGTAGAATGTAAGGTAAACCATGGAGCATTAGGAATTCATGTTTCGTCTTTTGTAGTATTCATCATATATATGTATATTCTGTGATACCGTACCATACTAAACTATCGTTAATTTCCTGTAGTGACCGGGATGTCAGAAAGGGGGCTTAAACGTGTTACAAAATAAAAAAACGACAGAAGCAGGGAACCTAACAAAGAGGTTGAGGTGGCCTCAAATGAGTCATTAGTTAAGGAGGAAATAGAAGAACCTTCCTATTCCTGATGGAGAACAGAGGATACCAGGGATAGTGAAGATCTCTAGAGAGTAGAGATGATGCAAGGAATGATGGAGTTACGCTGGGAATTGCAAGAATTGAGATGGGAAAGGCAAGCATTGCCTCCAGTAGTACCACCAGTAGTACCTCCTCCTACTGTACCAATAGTTCCACCAGTGCTAGCACCACTTGCAGTTGTTCCTAGCAAGCCTGTAATTCAGGAGGGCCACTGTAAAATTGATGAGGAAGGAGTGAGTATGTTCAATTTCCTAAATCTTAATTTACTAGAATTTAAAGGCGATAAAGGGGAATAGACAATAGATTTTATGAAGCAGATTGAAAAGGTGGTACGGAGACTATCTTATTCTAATGCACAAGCAGTAGGGCTAGTGGGATTATTATTGAAAGGGAAGGCATGGACCTGGTTTTCCAGACATATGGAGCCAAAGTTACACAATGATCGACCACCTACCAAGCCATAGTTTAGACAGGCGTTATTTGATGAGTTTCTAACAGAGGGTGTGAAAGTCAGGAATATTATTCAGTTTGAGCAGGGCAACAGAAGTGTGGAAGAGTATGCAAATGAGTTTATCAGATTGAGTTGATATACTACCAGGATAGCACCGACAGAGGCAAATTTGATTGGCAGATTCTGGAGAGGTCTACATGTATCACTGCATAATTCTTCACTACCTACAGAGTTCATTTCCCTAACAACCACCATCGATAAAACAATACAGATGGAAAAAAATACAAAAAAAGAGGGCAAAGAGAGATCAGAGGAAGAAATAAGGATCTAGTAGGCAGTTTAAAAAGGGAAAAGGGAGTTTCCAACAGTGAAAGATAGACACAGTATCCAGAATAAATTAGAGACAATAGTCTGGTAGACAAAGAAGAAGATGACATGGAAGAGGTACCACTAGATAGACAACTCCTAGGTATTCATAGGGATCATTCATACCGGTGTCTTAGGCACCTAATGTACTAGTATGTGAGTTCTGTGGTAGACGACACAGAGGCGAATGCAAAAATAGACAGGTGCCTGTTTAAGATGTGGCAAACATGGCCATTTTATTAAAGATTGTCCAGTGAGATATGAACAACAGACTGCTATAGCGGCCTCATAGCCAACAATATAGATGAGTCACATGGATAACAGAGAGATTACAGGCACATACAGAGGCAAAAGCAGAAGTCAGGGTCAGAGTAACAGTCTGGCCCCTGCAGGAGGAGGACATGGATGTGTATTTATAGTGAATCCTCATAAAGCACAAAAAGCAAATAATATAGTGACAGTTATGATCCTAGTATATAATGAAATTGCTCAAGTATTGTTTGATTCGGGTGCCACACACTCTTTTATTTCACCAATGTTTGCACTTAAACTGAGTATAGAGAGGCAGTTATTGAGGACATCGTTAGAGATCTCTACTCCTATGGGAGAGAGTATATAAGTGATTTATATGTACTCGGACTACATGGTAGAGATTACGGGTAGAAGTTTAGGAGTTAATTTAGTAGAATTGCATATGTTAGAATTGGATGTGATATTAGGGATGGACTGGCTGACAGTTCATCGTGCAGTGATTGAGTGTTATTAGAAGAAGATTAAATTTGAGCCGAAAGGGTAGGCAAAGTTTGAATACTAGGGTGATAGATGTGAGTTTGGTATCAAGCTTATTTCAATAATTAGAGCTAGAAAAATGTTAAAGAAAGGATATTTGACTTATGTGGCACATGTAATAGATGCTTAAAAGGATCCGACAGGAATTGATCAGATCCCTATTGTTAGAGAGTTTTCTAATGTTTTCCCTGAGGATTTTCCAAGGTTATCCCTAGAAAGGGAGATTGAGTTTTAAATTGAAGTGTACCCCGGTACATATCCAATATTCATTCCTCCTTATCGGATGACACCTATATAACTAAAGGAGTTGAAAGTTCATCTGCCATAATTACTAGATGAGGAGTTCATTAGACTGAGTAGTTCTCCTTGGGGTGCTCCAGTACTATTTGTAAAGAAGAAAGATGGTTTTTACAGATGTGCTTCGATTACATACAATTGAATAAAGTGACTGCTAAGAATAAATGCACTTTACCATAGATCGATGATTTATTTGATCAACTAAAAGGTGCAAGCTATTTCTCCAAGATTAATTTTAGGTCTGAGTATCATCAGTTGCATATTAAGAAGGAAGATGTACCCAAGTTAGCTTTTTGAACCAGATATGGACATTATGAATTTTTGGTGCTGCCATTTGGATTAATGAATGCTCCTACAACATTTATGGATTTAATGAATTGGGTCTTCAAGCCATATTTGGATAAGTTTGTCATAGTATTTGGAAATGACATTCTTATCTATTCTAAGAGTGAAGAAGAGCATGCAGAGCATCTAGGAATGATACTATAGATACTAAGGGAGTACAAATTATATGTTAAGTTATCAAAGTGCCAATTTTGGCTTACTAAAGTATGTTTTCTAGGCCATGTTGTTAGCAATGAGGGTATTAAGGTAGATCCTTAGAAGGTAGAAGTCATTTCTAATTGGCCACAACCAACTAATGTTACTAAGATACACAGTTTTCTTGGTATGGCTGGTTATTATTGACAGTTTGTAAAGGATTTCTCAAAGATTGATGCTCCATTGACTAGGAAACATAAGAAATTGCAATGGACTGATGAGTGTGAAAAGAGTTTTCAAACACTGAAGTCACGTCTTACAAGTGCTCCAGTGTTAGCCTTACCAATGGAGACTGATAAGTTCACTGTATATTGTGATGTGTCTAAAATCAATCTGGGATGTGTGCTAATGTAAAATAAGAGAGTTATTGTCTATGCTTTATGATACTTGAAGAAGCACGTGATGAATTATTTGACTCATGATCTAGAAATGGTTATAGTAGTTTTTACACTAAAGATTTGGAGGCATTACTTGTATAGAGCTAAATATGAGATCTATACGGATCATAAAAGCTTATAGTATATTTTGTAGTATAAAGATTTGAACCTGTGGCAACAGAGATTAGTTGAATTATTAAAGGATTATGATTGTGAGATATTGTATCACCCGAGTAAAGCCAATGTTGTGGCAAATACTTTAAGCTGGGAGTCAATAGGTAGCCTAGACCACATTAATGATACAATAAGACCATTGATCTGGGAAATGAAAGAACTGATTGATATGGGAGTTGAATATAAATTGGGATCCCAGGATGAAAACCAGGCTCTGGTAGCTTAGTTTTGGGTAAAGCTGGCTTTGATTGATGATATTAAAGAAACACAGGAAAAGGATCCTTATCTACTAAAGTTAAAAGAAGATGTTCAAAATGGTAAGACTCTTGAGTTCATAATGGATGATGGAGTATTGAAATGTGGGAAACGACTGTGTGTACCTAATACCAATAGGTTACGGGAACAGATTATAAAAGAGGAGCATTATGTTTACAAAAGTGTTCACCCTGGAGTCACAAAGATGAATCATGACCTAAAAGAGCATTATTGGTAGCCTAATATGAAGCGTGATATAGCTAAATTTGTGTCTACTTGCTTAGCCTATTAGCAGGTTAAGTTTGAACACCAGAGGCCATCAGGTTTGTTATAGGAGATTGAGTTGTCGAAATGGAAATGGGAACAAGTTACTATGGATTTTATGGATAGTTTACTAAAGACTTTATGAGGATATAATTCCATCTGGGTTATAATTGATCGACTAACTAAGTTAGCTCATTTCTTAGAAGTGAAGACCAACTATATTGTAGCACAGTATTCCCAGTTGTATATTGATAAGATAGTACGATTTCACAATGTGCTGCTGACGATCATCTCAGATATAGGAACATAGTTCACATCGAAATTTTAGCAGAAATTCCAGAAGGAATTTGTCACAATCCACTTTCGAATTGCAACGGTCCTAAGGCAAGGGTAAACTTAAGGTCACCAGAAACCCATAGAACCCATGAATAATCCATTTATCAATCATTCAATCAATATTAACTCATTAATCAATGCTTAAATCCCATTTATTACTTATAAATTTTATAGAAAATTTTGTCAGAGTTTTCTTTGAAATTTTAACCTTAATCCCAACCCAAAATCGGGTCTCTCAAAAATTACATAGCCTGCACTAAAAATTATTTTTGCACTCCCAATAATTTTTCTTCCTTATACCCATAACTTCACAGATCAATAATCATACATGGCACTTCTAAATCTCTTTTTAAAACATATAAATATTATTTATATTTTTGCATTTTCAGTATCACTGTCTCTATCACTTCACTATCATTGTCATTATCAATCATTATACATTACACATTACAATTTTTAATGCCACTGAATTGTCAATTATTTCAATATTCATACATCATTTTAGAACTCAATCATCTAATTATACATAGTACCATGGACCTTTATGAGTGGACACTTTTAACCTTTAGTGAATATGTAATGCCTAATAAATTCCTAACTCACATGCATGATTTAGTTCTCAGTTTATGGTTCATTAGTCTTGAAATAATGGGAAATATTTTAGAGACACAGTTAGAAAGTGAATTTGATACTTTTTTGGAAAGTGGCGGTATCGGAAACACTGCCGAGAAAATAACAGTCCGGTCAACAGAAGAATTTCTAAAGTTAACCTGGGGGTAAAAGATCACTATAATGCATGTGTAATTTTGGTAAAAAGAAAGAAGTGAAAATCATTTAGGAACACTGAAAAAGTAACCAATGACAAAATTATAAATAAATGGAAGTTTAAGGTGAATAGTAAAAATGGGTCTGTCAGAGTTATAGAATGACTGTGGAACCATTTTTATAAATAAGTATAAATTAAAATAAGCTTATTGATTTCCCATTTTAAATTCTAAATCCTGACAGAATTAACAGAATAAATTTCAGAAGATTTTGCCCAAAAATATGATATATGGAAGTTCGGGGATTAAGTTGTAATTTACCAAATTGATTTTAATATATATTTGGCACTTAGAAAATTTGTTGCATCTTCTTCTTCTCTTCTTCTCCATTGTCGAACCCTTCCCCTCTCTTATTCCTTCTCATTTCTTCATTTCCAACCTAATTTGTTTAAGAAAAATCATAGAAACCTTAACCCTAAACCTAGTTCTAACTATCTCCACAATTAATTTGTAAGAAAGAGCAAAGGAAAAATAAGAACAAATCAAAGGGAGGATTCGACCATCACACTCCATTTAGGTAAGAAGTTGTTTTGTTTGTTTTAATGGTTTATTTGGATGATTCTAAGGTTGAATTAGATGGGTATTTAGTTAGATTTCATGAATTGATGCTAATTAATAGAAATGCCCAATTTTCCTAGCTAAATTGAAGTTGTAAGAAAGAGTTTGATAATTTAGTATTAGATTATGTTAATTGATGTTAGAATATGTTAATTGGATGTGAATAGGCAACTAATTGATGGTTTGTTTGATGTAAAACTCAATTTTTGTCAAAGGTGTGCTATATAGCTCAATTGGTGAATTTGGGTAGAAAGCTTATTTCCAAAGCTATTTGAAAGCTTAGGTGAGTTTAATATGCATCTAATAACATGCCATTTGTGTTAAAATTGAAATTGGAAACTTAGTTTGGAAGTTCATCTTTGGCCAAACCCTTTGTTACTATTCATTGCCTTGTATTTTGCTTATTTTCTTTATGATTTCCATAGCCAATTGTGAACACTCATTTTTTACACCCTCAGACTCGTGCCAACCTGAACAACACTACTCGGAACCAAACCCACACTTAGACAGACTCAAAATGGCTTCAGAAAGAAGTCTGGGCATAGGCGCCGCCCTCCAGGCTTGGCATTGCCGCTAGAGACCTCTGGGCGGCAACTGCCATGCCTAGGGGTCCTGGCTGTGGCTGCTGCCCTTCTTCATACCCTGTGCCGCCAAGGCACTATGGTGGCGCCGCCACCCCCTTTTGGCGGTAATTTCTCCTCTTGCCGGCAGCAGTGACGTTCTGCACCTATTTTCCTCTGAATCTCACATTGAAAAATGATGAGATTCCCCCCCCCCCCTCCCCCCAAACTCCTATTATAAATAGAGAGCCTCCCCCTACCTTCCAGGAGACAACGACACACAGAAACACACCAAGACTCATAGAAGCAAGGAAAAGAAGACAAGAAATCATTTTCGTCATTAGATTTCATCTTTTTTTCCTCTCCAAGTCATATTTTCTTCTTTTTTTTAGCTCTCTTGAGATTAAAAGAGTTGTTATTAGGGGCGTATTGAGCCTCTCTGTAACACCTTAGCCTAAACCCTTATAGGGACCTTTAGGGAAAATATTTTTCCTTTCTTTATGACATGTTAATATGATATGTGTATGCATGGAATTTATATTATGCATGTTATATGACCTAATTTTAGGCCTAGAAATTGGTTTGAAGTCAGTTAGGACTTAATTGGGTAAGTTTGGAATTTTTGGTGATCGGGGGACTAAATTGTAATTTTATAGTTTTTTGAGGTTTTATGAATTTAACAGTATATTTGAGTAAAGGAAAGAGTAAAAGTGAATGTAAATGGTTTTATTTTATTTATTTGGGAATTATATGGAAAAATATACCCGGTTTGAGACAATTTCGGGAAAAACAGCTCAACGGAGGTGTTTGGGGGGTTTCAAAATAAATTAAGGACCTTATTGTAATTTTACTGATATTATGGGATTATAAGGTGTGTATGATCTTATGATAATAGTTTAGGCTTGATTAAATCTAGCCGTTGGATTAAATGATGGAAAATCGGACGGTTGGATCGATCGGGAGCATTTTAGCTATCGTAAGCTCACCTTATTGAATTT